>WBNM01018410.1:1878-16973 GCA_013399055.1 Ramphastos sulfuratus | reverse complement strand
CACCCTGTGTTCCCTGCTCCTTTTATCCAATACAGCCCAAAGACTAATGTGCCTTTGGACACGAGATAGCCAATCAAATGGCAGTTAGCCAAGATTTGGCCATATTGGGTGAAGCCATAGGCTTGCTTTACCCTTTTTTGGGCAGATCACAGCCTTGCATAAGGCAACCCTGTGCACCTTTTTTACCGCGGTTGCTGGGCAGACCCCAGACCCCAGACTTAGTGGCACCAGGTCCTTTGTCCCTTTTCCCGCAGTTGCTCTCCCCAAAACAGAAGGAAGGAGAGCAGAAAAACATGCCTGGGCAAGCCAGGACATGTACAAGCCTAATTTGGCCTGTTTAGGCCTACCACGATATGTTCTTAGGAACTGCCTGCCCGTGTGTTTCCTTGGCATTCTGCTCAAAGTCTGTGTTGTGAGAGGAGCTGACCCTTCATAAAGCTGCTGGGGGGTGGCTTTGCCCACGTTTCCTCCTGGCTCTGCATTTTCTAGTAAGTTTCAGAACCTACCTAGTGGCTGAGCATAAAGAGGTGTGCACAAACAATACCCAGGAACAAGGACAGCTCAAAAATAGTTTCTGCTCGCCATGTAACTTTAAATTGTGTGATGTACTTGCTTAGTAAAGCTTATTTGAAGAATTCTTTTTTAAAGTAACCTTTCCTCCCAAGAGATCTTTCTTTTGCTAGAGGTGAAAATGACTAGAGCAGAGATAAAAGGGCAGTTCTTGGAGCAGGTACTGCTTTTCACCTGTTTAGGTGTTTCTTTGCCAACAGAAGACTCAGTAAAGATGTCTTGCAACTTCAGACAGTACTGAGAAATCTCTAGCAAACATGTAACCTCCTGTGTGTTTGACATCCTGTTACTTTAGGTGCATATGCTCAGTATTTCTGTAGCAAATTTTAAACTAGTGGAAAGTTGGCATCACTGAGAAGACACTCATGTAGAAGACAGTTTTTTTTCACCCAAGGAAAAATATTTCTCACATCCACCCACATCTTAATCTATACTGGTTCTGTCATAATCTAGCCAAAGGTTATCACGCAGCTGAAGACAGAAAGATGACTCTCCCCTTATTATTTGTTTCTAAACCCCATGGCTGTCTTAGGTGTCCTCTCTTTTGAACATTTCTACCCTGTAATTCTGTACTGCAGCCCACACTATACTAAGAAGGTATTCGATCCATTAGACAAGAGCTAATTCCATTTTTAGTTACAAGAGTACACATCTATGTGGAGTAATGAATTCTGCTAAGATACATCTTTGTCAGTGCCATGGACAGAGGAATCAGTGCACCCTCAGTAAGTTTGCAGGTGACACCAAGCTGTGTGGCACAGTCAACTTGCTAGAGGGCAGGGATCCATCCAGAGGGACCTGGACAGGCTGCAAAGGTGTGCCCAGGCCAACCTCATGACATTCAACAAGGCCAAGTGTAAGGTCCTGCAGCTGGGTAGGCCCCTTTGCTCTGCCCTCATCAGACCCCACCTGGAGTCCTGTGTGCAGTTCTGGAGCCCCCAGCACAGGAAGGACATGGAACTGTTGGAGCAGGTCCAAAGGAGGCCACGAGGATGCTCAGAGGGCTGCAGCAGCTCTGCTATGAGGACAGGCTACAAGAGTTGGGGCTCTGCAGCCTGGAGAAGANTATGATTCTATACTCAATACTGTATAACTAGATAGTTTTAGTGTCTGGGATGGACTATTCAAACATTATACCATTGCTTACAGCACAGATATCCTCTGAGGTTTGACATCTAGCAACAGTGACTTGAATATAATAGCATGATGGTTATTTTCACATTAGAGTGTATCTTTATCTTAAGAGAGTTTAACTATTTAACTGCAAAACTCTGTTTAGGTTAATCTTCACACCAATTTAGAGAAGAAGCTACCATTTTGGTTTTTAAGTCGAGTGGACCAGGAATCAATCACTGTATATCCCAACAGGCCAAGATACTGTGGATTTATGGTAAGATAGTGAATTTTAGACTAAAGAATTCCTACTGAAATACGAGTTTTGCACTTCCAAGGTTACTGAGAACACTGCATTCATAAGACTCAATCACAACCCTGACTGTCTTCAGCAAAAATGGTAAATCAGTTTTAGTACATTCTAATTCATTCAGATATAGTTAGTGTTGGAATTCTTAGTGTGGTTTGTTTTTTTTTTTTACTTCTTTTATTTGTTTATTTTTAATTTCAAGCTGTTGCTGAAATTTCTGACTGAATTTCAGACTTGAATTTTCTGATGAAACAAATTTTGCCAAACAAGTATTTAGTGCACAAATTGGTGCTGCAGTGTGTCCAGAGAAGGGCAATAAAGCTGGCAAAAGGTCTGGACAGCAGGTCTTTGAGGAGTGGCTGGGGTAACTGGGGTTGTCTGGAGAAGAGGAGGCTGAGTGGAGAACTCATTGCTCCCTATGACTCCCTGAAAGGAGGCTGGAGTGAAGTGGGGGTCAGTCTCTTCTTGCTAGTATCAGGTGATAGAAGGAGATGAAGTGGCCTGAAATTGTGCCGACAGAGGTTTAGATTGGATGCTAGGAAAAATTTCTTTGCTGCAAGAGTGGTCAGGCATTGGAACAGGCTGCCCAGGGAGGTGGGGGGTGTTCAGGGAATCTATTGACATGGCACTTGAGGACGTGGTTTAGCAGCCAGGGTGGCCTTAGGTTGACAGTTGGACTCAATGATCTTGGAGGTCTTTTCCAGCTGAAACAATTCTATGATCCTATGAAAGTATAACTTTGTAACAGAAACTCTTTTCAGCTTTCACTCTGAGGAGAATACTTCCATTCACATATTTGTCTAATCCATTGGCAGTCTCTAATATCTGCTTTCATTTTGGTTCCATGTTTTGTTCAGAGTGTGTTCCAGTACTGCTTTGGGTGTGAGGACTCCACCACAGATGCACAGAGCACTGATACAACCTTAGAACTGGAAGTTCTGAAGCAGAAATACAGGTATTCATTGTTACAAATATACTCCTCTTCTTAAGAGTGTTCCAAAGCTCCTTACAGTACCTTAAAAAGTGAAATTGTTACATAGAATGTCACACAGAATGTTAGGGGCTGGAAGGGACCTTGAAAGCTCATCCAGTCCAACCCCCCTGCCAGAGCAGGGTCACCTAGACCAGATCACATAGGAACACATCCAGGTGGGTTTTGAATATCCCCAGAGAGGGAGACTCCACAACTCCCCTGGGCAGCCTGTTCCAGTGTTCTGTCACCCTCACAGGGAAAAACAAATACTCCTCATGTTTACATGAAACGTCCTATGCCTCAGCTTCCACCATTGCCCCTTGTGCTGGCATTGGGCATCACCCAGCAGAGCCTGGCTCCAGCCTCCTGGCACTCACCCTGCACATATTTATAAACATCTACTATACTATTTATATGATGTATCTACTATACTATTTATAAACATTCAATGTATCTACCATTCTGAAGTAAGCTCCCTCCCTGGTAACATAGTGTTTTATTTTCTGTAGTGTATTTACCTTCAAAATACCTGTGTGGTAGAGAAATATTTTTATCCCATGGCAGAGAAAGAGGATAGACTGCTCACTAAACTGAAGTACTGGGGAAAACTGCCTTTTCATTTCAGAATTAGAGCTTTGTGTATGAAGATTCTCAGGCATTATTCTAAATTCCCAAATGATGTCATTCCAGTCAGTTTGGAGAAGTACACAGCCCAACTGACTTTCCACTGTTTGGGTGGTAAAGCTGCTTCAGACTGTTTCCCAGAAGAAGGGGTTGGTGTCCCGGTTCTCCTGTGAACAAATCATCTGTTTCTTAAACAACAGATGATTCCTTGGAAGGAATTCTCTGTGCTTACTTTGCTCAGTCATCTTACCATTTCAGGCTGTAATTTTGTGAGCCTAGACATTCTGAAAAGCAGATTTTCCAAAAGCCTGTTTGGCAGCTTTATGAAGACAGTTTCTAGACATAATTCCTGTTTGTTTCACTGCTGCTTAAAAGATAACAGCTACTGTGTTCTGTATGCTTGATGCTAATTGGTGTTAACTCTTGATTTGTATCTATTCCATTTTGGATGGCACTTTAAAAGATCCCAGCTAGTGCCCAGTATCACTTACATGCTGTTAAAGTGGTGGTGAAGTTCACTAAATGTTTGTGGATACTGACTTGGCACTGCAAATCAGGTACTTTTTTCTTGATAGACTACTTCAGTCAATAGGAAAAACTTCTGATAGAACTGTTCAGAAGTTTATTTTGAGATAGAATCATAGAATCATAGAATCATAGAATGGTAAGGTTGGAAGTGACCTCAAGGATCATCTAGTTCCAACCCCCTGCCATAGGGAGGGACACCTCCCACTAATACAGGTTACTTAAGGCCTCATCCAACCTGACCTTCAACACCTCCAGGGAGGGAGCAGCCACAACCTCCNCCACAACCTCCCTGGGCAACCTGTGCCAGTGTCTCACCACCCTCACTGTAAAGAACTTCCTCCTAACATCCAGTCTAAATCTTCCCTCTGCCAATAGAATCATAGACTGGTAAGGTTGGAAGGAGATTAAGTTGCTTTTACATTAAGTATGCAGTGAGTTACTTGCCTTAAAAAACAGAATTTGTTTTAATCCTGTTTCTAGTTAAGAGAAATATTGAGGTGCTGGAGCAGGTCCAGAGAAGGACAGCAAAGCTGCTGAAGGGTCTGGAGAACAGAGCTGGTGAGGAGTGGCTAAGGGAACTGAGGTTGTTTAGTCTGGAGAAGAGGAGTTTGAGGGGAGGCCTCTTTGTTCTCTACAAGTCCCTGAGACTAGAGTGAGGTGAGGGTTGGTCTCCTCTTCATAGTAACAAGTGACAGGATGAGAGGTGGGACGGTTTGGGAGTTCCCTGCCCCCCCACACTTTGTAAAATCCCCCAGACTAGACTCAGCCAGCTGGAAGTTAAGGACTGAAGCTCTATTTACAGCTCAGCACAATGTACAAGCAGAGATAGACACAATAGACAGGAATAGTTACAGACATAGACAAGTTAAAGGGAATACAGAAACACAACTCCCCTCCCAGAAATCAGAGACCCCAGGAGGGGCTCCCAACCACCCTCCCACCTTCTCCCCACCCCTATACCTTACCCCAGGGTTTGCCTCACGCACAAGGTGAGTTTGGAGGATTGGGCAGGGGGCTAGAAGGAAAGTGGTTAGTGAGGTTACTCAGCAGAGAGGAGAAGGCAAGAAGCTGCTAGCAGCCCAAGACACTGTGCCCCAGAGACTGACTTATCTTTGTTTTGAGTACTTTATCTTATCCATCTCAGCAAGCCTATGAGTGAAGCAGACATCACCAGTGTTTTTCCTTTTCACAGCCTATAACATAATTTTCTCCATTAAAATATTCCAATTAGCCTCAAACCAGCACAAGTGGAAATGGCCTCAAGTTGTGCCAGGGGAGGTTTAGGTTGGATATAAGAAGAAACTTCTTCACTGAAAGGGTTCTCCAGCACTGGTACAGGCTCCCCGTGAAGAATCCCTGGAGGTATTTCAAAGAGGCAGAGATCCGTATCTCTGCTGTGATACATGGTATAGCACCAGCCTTGGTAGAGTTAGAGAATAGTTGAACTCAATGATCTTAGAGGTCCTTTCCAACCAAAATTATACTGTTCTATGATCCCTGAAATATGGAGAAGTACCACAGCTTGAAAAACTGAATGTGTTCTACATAACATTCTTTGTTAGCAGAAGGATCAGATCAAGGATGTCAGGTTTTTGCATCTGTAATTTTAATGACCAGAACATCATTTGAAATGAAATGACAAAAGCTGCTGTATGCATATTTTTTTTCTTTTTCCCTTTTTTTTTTTTTTTTTAGGCTCAAAGATATATCAACACTATTGGAAAAGCAACATGACCTCATTAAATTGATTATCCAAAAGATGGAGATAGTGTCAGAAGCTGAGGATGAAGACAGCAATGATTTATTTCAACACAAGTTTAGGAAAAGGCAGTTAGAGCACAAAAACAGCAAATGGGATACAGTGTTAAAAGCTGTTAAAACAAATGTTCCTAACCCAAGCACAGAAAAGAACAATAGCTTCTTCTAGCCATGGCTGTGAAACCATGTTGTGGTAGCATTTTGGTTTGCCTGAGGGTCACTTCTCTTACTGTCTGTGCATAATGTTTGTGTGATACACCTTGTACTCAAGTATTGAAAATGGCCAGATCTGGAAAAAAAAAAAAAGATGGAGGTGCTCAAATCAGTATTTAAGGATCCAAAACTGTGATGCTAGAAGTGGCTGGCTAATCAGGAAAGTGCCTGACTCAGCAGATGCCAGCATTGCTGTCTTGACAGTTTCCAGAGGTTCTGCCTAGATCTGTTCCTGGATTTGGCTCTCACACTCTTAGCTGTGTACTTAATGGCACTATTTTCTGTTACAAACCTTTGCAGAATTCCTGAACTTTTAGGAATTCAAACTCTAATTGTTTTGTATTAAGGCCAGTGGAGTTTCTGTAACTTAAAGACAAGAAAAGTAAGAAAATAATCTGGCAGATTGTGCTGGAAGTTTTGCTGAGTAAGGACTGCAGGAACAGGCCTTAAAGGGAAGAAATAAAATGATCACGAAATTGTAATGTAAGGGAAGGGACTGGGTTTGGTTTGTTGTTGGATGTTTGGTTTTTTTTGTTGTTTTATTTCTTGTGGCTAACTATCTGCAGCTTTCAGAGGTATCATTTGTACTACCATGCATACAGCAACACCTGAATGCCATGTTAAATGTTAGCCATCTGCAAGTGCTGTCTGTATACTGCTGATGTGATTCTGGTAGCCTAGAACTGACCTTGCTGCTTTAATCTGCACTTTGGCTTTATTATTTATTTTCTGGATATTCAGTGCATTATGTAAAATATAAAGTGACATACCAAATGTGGAAATAAACATGAATTAAACTGTATTTAACTACCTGAATACCTTTGTTTCAAAGACAGTGCTAATAAACTATTTATGACTCTGCACGGTTGTAACACTCTGTGGTCTGCCCTGGAGTTCAGACATTTTCTTTAATATCAGTTAATTCTTTGTGTAAAGAACAATTAGAATCATAGGGCGGTTTAGGTTGGAAGGGACCTCAAGGATCATCCAGTTCCAACCCCCTGCCATAGGCAGGGACACCTCCCACTAGTACAGGGCACTCAAGGCCTCCTCCAACCTGGCCTTCAACACCTCCAGGGAGGGAGCAGCCACAACCTCCCTGGGCAACCTGTGCCAGTGTCTCACCACCCTCACTGCAAACAACTTCCTCCTAACATCCAGTTTCAATCTCCCCTCTGCCAGTTCAAACCCATTGCCCCTTNCAGCCTGGAGCTGTGCTTGGGATTGTGCCTACCCAGGTGCAGGACCTTACACTTGGCCTTGTTGAATGTCATGAGGTTGGCCTGGGCACAGCTCTGCAGCCTGTCCAGGACCCTCTGGATGGATCCCTGCCCTCTAACAAGTCGACTGTGCCACACAGCTTGGTGTCATCTGCACACCTGCTGAGGGTGCACTCAATTCCTCTGTCACTGACAATGTTAAACAGTACTGGTCCCAGCACTGATCTATGAATCTTGTACCCATCAGAAAGTAATTCCTATGACAAAGTACTTGTCCAGTAGGAGGGTGCACTGAAAATTAGTGAGACTTTTGCCTAAGAACTGCCATGGGTGATGTGCTGTTTAGTAGGGAAGATGCCTATGGCAGGGGGTTGGAACTAGATGATCCTTGAGATCTCCTTCCAACCTTACCATTCTGTGATTCTATGCTTTCTCATGCAGCTGCTTTATCCCAGCTATGAGATTTTAAATACTTGCATGGTAATTGAGATAAGGAAGGAGATTATCACCTCCTGCTACTGCTGCCTCTTCTACTACACTTAATAAGGTGATCAATTGCTTAATATCAAGTGGTGAATGGCATCTGCAGATACTCAAGAAACATTTGGAGTTGTTTCTCTTCACCTGCAAGACTCATTGATACCTTTGCATTCGTGCCAGCTGTAACTGAAGATGTTTGCTGTTGTACCTGAAGATCATTTCAGTTCTGTTCTGCATTTGCCTCCCAGAATCTGCAGAGATGTTTTGCATGTAAGTGTGACTGGAACAGTTTAGTTAAAACTGTAATTGGGGGCAGAGCTTTCTCATCTGGCTACTGCAATCAAACAGCAAATAGGGGGCATGAACATGGGCACTGCTATGTGATGAGAGGGACTGTGGGACAGTTGATTTAGTGCACTTGGGAAGCAAGGTTGAGATGCTGACAACCGAGAGATGTTTGCATTGTCTCTGGGAATGCAGATCCACAAAGCTGGGCTGCCAAGCGGCCAGAGGAGGGAGTCTTGTGAAAGCAAGGCTAAACCCACACCACGTGCAGCTGCCAAGCTGATTGGGAAGGCTGTGCAGACGGAGTGCAGACCTCTGCCTAATTCAGTGCAATTTTACTGTTAAAGCCTACACCCCTCATACAGCAATGAGCCAGTGGAGTGCTAAACGGAGGTGACTGTGCTACTCAACTTTCCACCCAACTCATGCTAAATGTCACCCGGCAGGCAGAGACAGTCAGATGTAGGGTATAAAAAAACCACAAGGGGAACACTTCTGTGGGGCAAAGACTGGATTTAGTGGTGACAAAAAGAGTGGGCTGTGCTTCTCTTTCTCCACTAAGACAAGGACAGCTTCGTGGTAAGAATTGTGCATTTCATATACAGCTGAACTTCTTCTGCATTACTGTTACTATTGTACATTAGAGTTATGACACAGATTTGCACCTCCAGCTGTGTCAGGCATTACTGCGATTTGTGAACTCCATCACTTGCAGTCAGTGCATGTCAGGCATTACTGGGATTTGTGAACTCCATCACTTGTAGCCAGTGCATTTATCAGCAGCAGTCCTTGCTGAGGCACTGGAAAAGAGACAGGCAGATCCAGAGAGAGTCCTGGGGCTCTGAGACAGGCAGACATTGGGATCTTATCCATAATGTGATATCCACAGGTGTACTTCTGGTTGTCTTGGAGGGGCTCCATCCTTAAGTCTGCCTTGGATAACATTCTCACCCTGCTGTGGAGATCTGGTCTGTACCATCAGTCTCACATACCCAGGTGTGAAGAAATGCTTTGCATGGACTGTGATTGTCTCCAGTTTTCTGTTGGCAATGAGGAGCTGAGGAGTGTGTGCTGCAAATTGCACTGTATCTACTCTGCCGGTTGAAAGAAGTGCAACTGTGGGTTCTGTGGTTTCAGGGCCAGGTCTGGTGTGACACAGCAAAACTTGGGGAGCACCAGTAAGCAGAGTCAGGATCCAGAAAGTAAAATTCAAGGTAAACATAGCCACTGAAATCCAAGTGAGGCCTCTAAACTCAGATCTTTTCCTCTGAATAAACTGTTCGGATTTTCTGAGCTCCTGTGCTCCTGCAGCTCCCTTTATCCAGCTTCTTGGGATAAGGCAAGACTTGGAAAATGTAGATGATGATGATGATGATTTTTATTATTATTAAATCTAGAAAGTTAATTTTGAATTCCCGACAAACTGCACCATTAACGCTAGGTGGCAGTGAGTGCTAACATTTTTCCATAGCTAAATTGGACCTAAATGTGTTGAGAAGTACCTGCAGTAAAAAAAGAAAAAAGCTGCTGGCAGATGCAATATGGAGCTTCTCCAGACTAGTCATAATTTGCCTTGGACCACCTATAAAGTGACTATCTTCATGCTCCTCTTTTGATTCATCAAACCCAGAAGTCTTGTAGCTGTTCCTCTGGAGCAGACATCAACTCTGGAAGGTGTTTTAAGCGAAGAGTAAGAGCAGTGTGGTTGCAGCAGAAGCAGAGCAGTCCAAATGCATCATTTTAATGTTTGAGCCTCTTTAAACAGGACTCAGATGTTTACACACTGTAGTCTCTCAGCTTTTCTGAGNGGGTTGGAACTAGGTGATCCTTGAGGTCTCTTCCAGCCTTACCATTCTATGATTCTATGAATTAACTTAGAATTTGAGAAACATTTTCCTTCCCACACTGCCAGCTTTGCTAATTTTATTCATTTGCTAGCCATCATTCCAGTGGAAAATATGGATGGCCATATCTGCACTTCCCATCTACGAGTCTAAGGCTGTCACTAACACCACTGCAGAGTTTGCCTGTGTGATTTTCACAGAATCACAGAAGGTATCAGGTTGGACAGGACCCTTGGAGGTCATCTTGTCCAACTCCCCCTGTAGTGAGCAGGGACATCTGTGATTAGATCAGCTTGCTTAGGACTTCCCTGGGCAACTTGTTTCAGTGTTCCACTACTCTCATGGTAAAGAACTTCCTCCTAACATCTAATCTAATCTCTTCTCTGATTTCAAACCATTGCCCCTTGTATCACTGCAGGGCTTTGTAAACAGTCTCCCTGCAGCCTTCTTGTAGCCCCTCTTCAGGTAGAAGGCTGATATTAAGTCTGCCTGGAGTCATCTTAGCCTGTCCTAGAGAAGTGCTCCAGCCCCTTCATGAGGTTACTGTTTTTAACCTTCATGAAGTTACTGTTTTTAGCTGCTTGAAACAAACAAGAAAACATCAGCACATGCTCCCTGTTTTAAGTATATTTAGTTTTACAGAAAGATGCTTTTCACAAGAAAACTCTGATTTGCTAGAATAGAAATCACAAAATCAGCATTTTGAAAAAAAAAATCATGAAGTCTGATTTTTATTTGAAATCAGAAGGGGGTAACTGCTCAGTTGAATTGATTTTGGGTTTTTTTATGTGAAGGTTTTGTGAAAAAGGAGAATAAATACTGAAAATACAGTATAACGATTGAAATTAGGTATCAGAATTAAATACAGCACAGTTAAAAAGATTTTGACCATCAGCTTCATGGCTTTTTCTTTTGGATTGAGATTTTTGTTGTCTCAATCTGCGTTGTCATAGGTAACTGACAAGAGCAGAGTAAAGTCATGCCTAGCCAGCTCTTGCTGTAGGATTAGGTGGGTGCTCCCAAGTTGTCCATGAGAATGCATGACTGAGCCTCAGCCCCCTGAAGCTGAAAACCCAACCACCACCAATCAGCTCTGTGGGGCAGAACTGTGCTCACCTGTCTGGACAGCCTGTGGAAGGTGGAATGGCTGCTTTGTGCTCTCTTGCTTAAAGGAGCGAAGATGTGAAGACAGGGCACAAGCCCAACTCCCCAGACTGCCATCTTAAGCCTTTGCTCCTCCAGCTAATGTTTTGGCATGAGTGTGTAAGGGGAACCAAATAGAGAAAACTCTGTTTTGTTCCTTCTGGCAGCTCTCAGTTAACCTCCCATCCCTTTGGATTAGTAATGTAGTGAAGATGTGTGTGTTGTACATTGCTGACGTCCAAGCTGTTCTGTAATGCTCCTTTCTGGGAAGGCAAGCAGTGAGGGCTGACTTTAGGGGAATTGCAGACTGGTGGATGTGGGAGGCTTTCGTGTTTGGAAAGCAGTGGTTGAGTTTTCTTCTGATTATTTTTTTGTGCACATGCCCAGAGATGCATCTGTGGGCCCACTTAGAGCTGATTGATAAATACATTTGAGGCTTCGGGTGTTTTTAAGGCAAATTTAACCCACTCGATCACCCACTAGAGAGGTCATAGCACTGAGAGGCTCTCTGGTCACACACCTTGTAGCAAAAGCAGCATAAAGGAGGTGGAGCATTCCCTCTTCATTACCAGCTCCAGCCTCGCCCCTGACATTGATGAAAGACTCAGAGGAGAATGGCAGCATCAGCAAAGCTGCCATCAGGAGCGCATCAGTGGCCCTGCTGTGAGTGCCTTCCCCGCTTCCTGTGGCTGCCCTCCTCATGGTGCCCACTCACCGCTGGGCGTCAGCCCCACTCCCCTCTCCCTCTCTCTGCAGGCAGCCATCCAGAGGTGTGACACCCTCCCCTCTGCTGCCTTTGTCAGAGAGCCTGGGCAGCCAGTAAAATGCTGCTATAAATCATAGTCCTTAGCCACGTTACAACACTGAGAAGGAATCTCCGATGTCCTGAGGGCTTAGTGTCTCTCCCAGCCAGGGCTGGGGCGTTGATGAGCCTTCATGGTATCCTTATCTTGCATTTCCAACAGCAAAATCCAGCCTGTGTTTTACTCCTGCTCTTTATATATCTAATCAAAGTGGGTCAGGAAATGTGGAAGACAGCACCAGGGCTGCCTGAGAAACCTAATATTTGTCAGAAAGCATTGACTCAGGCTCTCCCTTTCAGGGATGATAGATGAAGTGTGCCTGAAACTCTGTTTAGATTATGTGAAGTAATGCACTGGTGGCTACATTCATCCTAAGAAAATCATTTTCACTCACTTGAGCTGCCTTACAGAGTTTTCCAATAATCCTTTGGGCAGCCTAAACCAAAATGAAGTCTTCACAGCTCACTCACGTGGGAGCCCACTTGTACACAGACAAATTCAGAGGGCTCTGCACCTAAAACAGAGGTGGCCCCAGGCCAAAGATTGGGTCAGCATTTGGCCCAGAGTTCGGGAGGTGAGAGGCCTGGTGCCCATTTGCACTATGCTGTACTTGAAGGTTGTTCATGCAACAGAGAGCCTGGCACCAAAGAAACCAGCAGTGAAGGGTTACTTTTATGGAGGCTTTAAGCTTTTGCATCCCCACAGTCATCCAGGCAAGGACAGCTGCCTGCTCTTTGCTGGAGGCAGCAGAGGAAGACTCCTCTGCTTCTGCTGGGAGCTGCTCCCTTGCCCAGCTAGAATTGTCCCCAGGCAATGATCAGTGTGGAGGCATCTCCTGGACCCTTAGATTCGAGGACCATGAGGGCTACTGACCCTGCGATTCCTCCACCTCCATGAGGTCTTGGGAAAGGGGAGTAAGTCTGTGGTTGGAGCCTTTTCTTCCTCAGGTGAGCACAGTCCAGTGCTAGCAGAGGGACCTCTTGCCAGGACTTGGGTCAGTGACCAACTCCAGAATCACAGAATTAACCAGGCTGGAAAAGACCTCTAGGATCATCGAGTCCAACCTATCACCTAACCCTTCTAATTAACTAACCCATGGCACTAAGTGCCTCATCCAGCCTCCTCTTAAACACCTCCAGGGATGGGGACTCCACCACCTCCCTGGGCAGCCCGGGCCAGCCTGCAGAGCTGTTCCTGCCTCTCCATGAAGAGTGTAAGTGGAAAGGTTGCTTTAACAGAGAAGTCTTTTGCTTCAGCACATCTCTGCTGAAGCCAGGGAAACAGCAATGATAATCAGGGCTTGCTCAAGGGTACATTTCATCTGCACTCAGTGCTAACTCTAAGCTGAAGTAAACATATTTGCTTAAGTTTAGTGGTTTTTAGGGGAAAGTGCTGTAATTTTCAGAAGAGGAATGAATTTAGATGGAACCTAATCATGGTTCTAATAGCCAGAACATTTTAAAATAGTTTTGTCTTTATCTTTTATTTCCACAAGGAGCCTTTATAGACATAGGTCCTGCTTTCACACACTGCCTGTCCTCAGCAGTGAGGAAGCTCTGGGGATGAAGTAAAAAGTCCCATTCAAAACTTTTCAGAAAAATACTTTGAACAGGAGGGAGAAACCACTTAAGTCAGCTGCTTCTGTGCATGTCTTTTCGTGCTATGAAATATGACTTCAAAGAAAATCCTTGCTTCCATTTCAAGGCCTTCTTGTAATGCAGGAAGGATAAGCAACCTGCACTGGAATGCTGCCACTGGGAAATTTATTGGAAGTCTTGAAGGGCTCAGTAAGCTGGGAAGGTAATTTTTGTATCCTACCACACTCAAGACTGATTTAATTTTGTGTCAGTTCTGGAACTGCAACCAGAATATGAGCTGTGAGTCTATAAATTGCTCCTCTGAGCGCCTGACCTTGCAGAGGAGGAGAATCTAGAAGGAGTTAGAAGATAAAGAGGTCTTGCACAGACAATCAGTAGACTTCTCACTTGTTCCTCAAGCACTCTGGCTTTGATAGGATGCCAATCTCTTTGCAAGGGTGCCACTGCCCACCAGAGTACATCTGAAAAGGACCTGGGGGTCTGGGGTGACAAAAAGCTCAACATGAGTCTGCAGTGTGAGTGCAGCAGGGCAAGGGAGGGGATTCTGCCCCTTTGCTCTGCTCTCCTCAGACCCCACCTGGAGNATGAATTTATATAGGATTATTTTGAT
The DNA here is from genome assembly GCA_013399055.1 of Ramphastos sulfuratus. NCBI lineage: Eukaryota > Metazoa > Chordata > Aves > Piciformes > Ramphastidae > Ramphastos > Ramphastos sulfuratus. The sequence continues at coordinate 2,901 of WBNM01018410.1, read as the reverse complement.
CAGAGGACATAGCAACTGGAATCAACTATGTATATAACAACTAGTTGATTGGATAGGGCTGGGTGATAGGTTGGACTGAATGATCTTGGAGGTCTCTTCCAACCTGGTTGATCCTATGATTCTATGATTCTATTATAAGGCTTTTTTTTTTTTTTTCTACTTTGTTGCCATAATACACATAAATCATGAACAGAAGTAAGAAGTTCAAAGAAAATATTTAAGGAGAGAAAAAAAATTATTTGAATAACAGGGAAAATATATTAATTGGTTGGTTGGTTAGATTTGGGACTATTCCCTGAAGAATAATGGCAGAAGTCATATTATCTGTGTCATGTAAATTGTATTACACAAAGCTCTTGGGATTACATTTCAAAAGCAGTTTTATTTTGGCAAAAATGAAAGAGAAAATGAGCTGTAGGGTTGTATTTTTTTCCCCCTGTGTTCAATTCCAGCTCCAAACTCTGTCATTCAAGCTGTGAAATGTGTGTAATCTATGAAGTCTCATTGGAATCCAAGTTTCATTTCCAAAGAAAATTGTCTTAGAGTGAATTGCACATTCCTGATAAGAAATCATTGCTGTACAGCAGATACAGCATAGGGTGAATCCCTTAAAAGTAATTTCACTTACCCTAGATTAATGTAAATATTATCTTCTAGTGGCAACAAGTTTCAATCTTTCTACAAACAATCTTCTCTGTAACACCTGCAGAGCAATTTAAACAGCACCACACCTATTAAAAGTAACATTGTCTGATTGGAGAGGTGCTTTAAAAGCCATTTGGATGTGGTGCTTAGGTCATGGCAGACTGGTGAAGTTCCTGGAGAAGGGCCAACATAACACCCATCTTCAGGAAGGGGAAAAAGGATGACCCTGGAACTACAGAGCAGTCAGTCTCACCTCTGTCCCTGGCAAGATCATGGAGCAGATCCTGCTGAAAGCTCTGCTAAGGCAAATGGAAACCAAAGCAGAGGTGATTGGTGGTAACCAGCAATGGCTGCACCAAGGGCAGAGCTTGCCTGACA
>WBNM01018409.1:0-14425 GCA_013399055.1 Ramphastos sulfuratus | reverse complement strand
GGTTGGCTGTCTGAGCTGCATGCTTTTGTTAATAGAAAACTATATCTTTTATAATGTCTAAATATAATGGTTTAAATATGTGATAAAATGAAACTCCCTCAGTGATTTAGCTGGGAATTAATTTGATAAGGCAGTAATTACAAAGATACAGTTATTTTTATTTTATCTCCAGGTTCTAATTCAGTTGGCAGTTTCCACAAGGATGCTTATGGGCAACTCCGATCATTTGNAAAATATTCCAATTAGCCTTAAACCAGTACAGAATCCCAGGCTGCAAGTAAAGTACAGACAAGCAAAAATACAGAAGGTTTCAAAAAAGAGGTTTCTTAAATTCATGAAGAATATCTGGTATATATTAGAAGTTCCATGTGTCTTCTGCACCCCAAAGTGCCTGTTCCTCATATATTGGAGAGTGTGTGAAGGTGGGCACCACAATCCAGCACTGCAATCTAGAGGCTGCAGTAACACATCTTGTTGAATAGCTTTTCACTCTCAAATATACTGCAGAATGCCAGGTTGCAGCATGCTGTTTGTTGTGGTTATATGCAGCAGTCCCTGCAGCAGAGGTGTGCCATTAGCTCAGTCTCTGAAAGGAGCTTCTTGCCTGTCTGTCCTGAGACCACAAGCTGGAGGTTCTGCTTGCTGCATGGCCGCTTGTATGCCCTGCTGTCTGAGCTATCACACTGGCCTGTGGGGTAGCTCTTAAAGCAAGGGCATTGTGCAGTCTTGGGATGTGACATACTAAGAAAGCTGTGATTTTCATATTGTATGTCATTACCAATTGTAAATCAGTCATTTTAAGGATGCTTTCCATTTTTCCTTCCCTTCAGGCATCTCTTATTTCTCTCTGGAAAAAGAAAAGATGTGGTTTATAGCTAACTGCAGGGCTGAAATGACACATATAATAGCAACAGCAGGCAACAAATGTGTCCCTAAAGTGGCAGTATGGTGCCTTTTGTTTTGTTTTAAGACTTTGGAGTGATAGGCAATTTGTATGTCGAGCTGGTACTTGAGTATTTCCTGGGAATTTAGAACAGAACATGCATGTTCAATAATGCAGGCTGCGTAGCCAGACCTAGGCCCTTTGAAAATGAAATTACAGGAAATGAAAGGGAAAAATGCTGATTATTATGCATAAGGTAATTGGCATTAAAGGTTAATAATAGTTTTCCTCATTTTATTTTACTTCCAATTAAAAAGACAAAATGAGGACATTTTGATCACCAGATATTTTTACACAAAACTGAACTCTGACACATTTTGTGGGAACAAACATAGCCTGCACAGNGCTGATTTACTCAGGAGGGCAGAGCAGGAATTCGGAGGTGGTCCCTGGGTCTCCTTTGCAGCAGTCTCTGGAAACTGCAAGTTATAATCCACACATCTAATCCAATCTGCTGCAAACGGAACCTGCCAAAGTCAAAGTGTCTCCAGGCACAGCTTCCATGAGGCACATCTCCTGCAGTGGCACTGCCTCAGCAGCACAGAGAAAGCCGCAAGGCTGGCCTGTTCCTGCCAACAGCTCACGGCAGAGGCAGAGTCCTTCCAGCTCAGGGCTAGCAAGCAGGATATGCCAGTCCCAGCAGAAGCTGGGTCTGGTTGCCACAGGCAACTCTCAGTGGCCCTAATGGACTCGCTGGACTTGCGGAACCGCACGAGAGCTGTGCATGCTCTCTGGTCACTCTGGTTTGAAGTCTTCCCTAGACACCATGTCCAGTGCCAATACATACTGCACGTGCAGGATCCCAGGCTCTAGTGCAGGCTTTCCCATGAGTCAGCACACCTGTAAGGAAAGGCCTTTTGCCAGATCAAGCCCACAGGGGTGGGGGAAAGCAGTTTTGCACCTCCTTTCCCCACTCAATCCTTGATACTTATGCTGGTTTGAGGTTAATTGGAATATTTTAATGAAAAAAATATATTATAGACTGTGAAAAGCAAACAGTGGTGATGTCTGCTGCACTCAGAGGCTTGCTGAGAGGTATAAGAACAAGGACACAAATATAGCCAAGGCAGAGAGTCTCTCATTCTCTTTGGGAGCTGCTGTGTCTTCTCCTCTCTGCTAACCTTGCTAACCACTCTGCCTCTAACACCCTTTGCTCATCCTCTAAACTCACCTTGCAAGGAAGGCAGACCCTGGGGTAAGGTATAGGGGTGGGGAGAAGATGGAAGGGTAGTTGGAAGCCCCTCCTGGGGACTCTGATTTCTGGGAGGGGAATTGTGTTTCTGTATTCCCTTTAACTTGTCTATGTCTGTAACTATTCCTGTCTACTGTGTCTATCTCTGCTTGTACATTGTGCTGAGCTGTAAATAGAGCTTCAGTCCTTGACTTCCAGCCAGCTGAGTCTAGTCCGGCTGCTTTTCATAGTGGGGGCTTAGGTGTGGGTCACTTCCAAACCATAACAATAGTATATTGAAACATTACTAATGCTTTGCTATAAGCCTACCAAAGAGTGCAAACTGGTTGTGTTGACCTTTGTGAAATGACTGCAAAAAAACAGTAGCATTGGAATTCTTGGACTTGTTCTGGTGTCTATCTAAACATAGCAGTGAGTGACTTGTTTAGTTTGTGGAATCTGCACTGTCTCTTGCATAAGAAATCACAGAAATATTAATGCCAAACTATTGCTGCATCCCTTGATGCATTGCAATCATACTAGGAAGCTTTCAATAGATGATTTTTTTCTCATGTTCTTAGACAACCCTGACCTTCAGTTTTTAGTGAGGTGAATAATATTACACCACATCTAAAGAGAACAGTGCAATCATCTTTTCTACTTGCAGCACTAAGACAGTCAACAGTATTTGATACAATCAGCATGTGTCTTGATACTGAAGGCACATGGTGACAAGTTTAACTGAATGTAGTTATTTACCTGTCACAAAATGTACCTTATGGTGATAAACTTCAGCCATAAAATTGGAAGACTATCACATAAACATGTTTCATGAAGAAATACACTAACAGATTTCACTGCTAGTTTATAGTTGGAAAACTGTCTTCTATTTATTCTGTTGCAATTTTTACAGTAAGTCAGGTTCCAAAACTCATTACATTTTACAGCTAACTAAGAACTGGGTGTTGAATACTTCTCCTTCAACCAACAGGCCTAATTAGTATGCAATAAATTGAAATAACATGATGAAGGATGTGTGAAAGGATGCTAAGACTGGATGCAGCTGCAGTATGCTTAGAAGCAGAGGAAATTGCATAGCTGGTGCATGGTGTGCCTGGGTAGGTACTTCACACAACAAATGGGGAAGCTTCCCCCACCTTTGCACCTTCTCCTCCATCAGCATATCCCAATGCAGACACTGCAATAAGCATATCAAGGCAGTTCACCTCAAATTTGTATGCATTAAATCCTAAACTCCATACAAAACTATCATTTTCTTTTCATTACTTATCACACATCTTTTAGATAAATTTCCTCTCCCTGTAATCTTAAAGGATGCATTGTTCATAACATTTACTAAAGGTTAAGCTATAAAATACCCCAAACAACAGTTTGAATAAACTCAAAGACATTGTCTTATCTTTGGCATAAATTGACCTTGCTGAAGTGCAGCATTTCCACCTTGGCATTTTACTGGTTTTGGGAGATGTTCTGAGCTACAAGAAATAGGAAGATTTCTCAGTTTTGCTGAAATCAAAGAGAATTAGAGGCTGACCCTCATCTATGCCTTTGAGGATCCCCACTTTGTGTTTGACCAGCTGCCCGCGAATGAGATTTCAAATCTGGGGTCACTCTTCTACTGGATTAACAATCCTACCATGATCAGTAACAGCATGTGAGCACACTGTGTTTGTAAAACATGCCCTCACAGAAATGTGACTTCATCTAGGAGGCTGTTCATCTAGGAGGTGTTCATCTGGTGTTCTTTAGCCCATCAGGTGAACAGTGGAGCACTGAGTCTTCAAGGAACAGTCCCAAAGCAAGTGGTTTCTTTTGAGTCTGTCCCACGTGGCATCCTGGTCACCAAACTAGAAAAACATGGACTGGATGTGTGGAGCACTGCTGGGTAGGGAATTGGCTGGATGGTGGCACACAGAGAGTGGTGATCAAGGGCACAATGCCCACCTGCAGACCAGTGCCAAGTGGCTCTCTCAGGGGTCAGTGCTGGCACCAGTGCTGTTTGACATCTTTGTCAGTGCCATGGACAGAAGNAGGTGTTCAAGGCCAGGTTGGATGAGGCCTTGAGTGACCTGTACTAGTGGGAGGTGTCCCTGCCTATGGCAGGGGGTTGGAACTGGTTGATCCTTGAGGTCCCTTCCAACTTTACCATTCGCTGATTCTATGACACAGACACACAAGCACACATGCATGTGCCTTACAGGCCTTTGTCAGTCACTGTGACACCTCAGCTAGGAGGGCAAGCCTCAGGTTCTGCCTCCCACTCACCCAAGAACTTTGCAGGGCAGGGACGTTTCAGCCAGGTTGGTGAGCCCTCTGCATGCTGTGTGACTATGTGGGTCCATGGGACTGATGGCTATGAGGCCACCTCACAAAACTTACAGCAAGGTCAGGAAGAAGCTTTTTGTTTCCTGGTATAGTGTAGCCTCTCCTATAATGGGGTGTCGAGGTGCTCAACATTAACCAATAAATGCTTTCATGTGTGTGAACTCAGTGGGATATCAGCCTGGGGAAGACAGAAGAGTGGTGGTTCCTGGGAAGAAGAGCATGAACAGTATGTCACCTTTCCTCTCAGCTGCAGCTTACATTGCCACATTTCCAATCCTAGGAAAAGGTTTCCAGCAATGCTCTGCTGAACATGCATGCCATGGATGCTGGGTGGGGAAAGACTGCCCTGCTGGGAGGGAGCAGTAGTTCCTCATTTTAGTACTTTGCTGGCTTCGTTGACATAGCTACTTCCTCAAGCTGTGTTGTGGAAGGCCAAAATAGGCCTGAACATCTCCTGGTTTGCCCAGACATGTTTTCTGCTCTCCCTCCTTCTGCTACTGGGAGAAGCAACCGTGGGAAAGGAAGACGAAAGGGCCCTGGTGCCTCCATGTCTGTCCACACTTGTTTGCACGTACCCGTACTGTGTTTAGACACTCGTCTGTGTTCTGCCCTAAAAGGTAAACAACCAAGCCCTGACTTCACCTAATACAGTTAAGATGGGTAAAGCGCTGTTCTGATTGGCTAATTGGTGTCCAAAGGCTCGTTAGACTTGGGCTACATTGATAAAAGAGATGAGCAGGTGACACAAGGCGCTGCTGCTGCCGCCATTGCTTTTGCACTAACGCGCTCTCTGCTTCTAGCAGTGTCTTCTGCCATTGCACCTGCCAGGCTCTGCTAAGCTATAAGCTAGCTCTGCTGCGTAATAACAAGCCCTGATACTTTGGGTTTGTACACCTGGAAACTGCTTTGCTCAAGTTTGCCAAGAATAGGTAACAACTGCCTCCATGAGATAGGCTTGCTTGGCCAGCGTGACACTGTCAAGACTGCACACTGAACATCCACAGGGCAGCCTGCCTGCATTGGTTTGAGTTTAGCTTCTCAGGGGAAACCAATACAATAATAGTAGGATGCCTTCCTCTCTCTGCCCACCTTTTGGAAAGGGGGAAAGAAAGGAGGAGACAGAAGGGGTAAAACCACCCAAAGAACAGTCTGGCTATGATTTGGAAGGTAAAAGAAAACTTTAACAACAAATAAAAGGTATTTAAGGTAGGGGAGTTACAAATAGGTATAGGGAAGGGAAAACAAGATACAAAATATATCTACAAGCAGATGGATGGCAGTGGATGGAAGAGATGTGCACCGTGTGGGAGAGACTGGCCCCGTGGTAGGGCAGGAGAGCAGGAACGAGGATGGTGTCAGGCACACAGGCCACAGAGAGAGAGCAACAGGAAGCTCCTCTGTTTGTATAGGGGGTCCAGGCAGGCAGTGGGAGTGAGCTAAACACTACACCTGGGGTCCAGCAGATGTGGGGTCAAGTTCTGACCACTCCCCCCACTCAGAAGGGTTAACCTTTTACACTGCCCCTCTGCAAGTCTTCTGCCAAGTCAGGAGCCAAGAGGGACCAGGACAAGGTCAGAGGTTGTTTGCCTCTTTCCCCAGCATCCTTGATAGAGCCTGGAAAGATCAGAAGCCCCTCAGCAGCTTCCTGCAAGTGTTTGGGTACTGTCTGAAGCTGTAATTAGTCCTGGGAAATCTGGAGATGAATATTTGTGAGTAAACAGTCAAAAACCTCTTTACCAAATCTTTAACAAAGCTCTGTAAATTCTCCAATTGAATCCAAGTACATCTAGTGGGCAAGCAGTACAACTGATTGTGAGATCTCCTCTTTCCAGTTCTAGTGGTTTAATGTTGTATTATTGCTAGTTATCTCTTCAGTGTTCCAGATCCTGTTGTTCCTCTGTATAATGTTTTCATGACTGTTGCCTTTATGAATATTCAGATGTGATATGCAGAAATAGGAAGAATATCCAACTTTGTTAACACAAATTCCCGCACCAAACACACAGCCCAAAACAGTAAACTATTGACAATTTACCAGAAGTGCCAATACCCAGTCAAGGATTATTTACACTAAAGGTACAATGGGAATTTTTGGAGAGCAATTTAGGGAAGGGACAAAGAAATATAAGTATCCATGTCCTATACACAACCCATNACTGGCAGGAGATATATTTGAAACCCAGCCAATCAAACAGGGCACCAGCATTGCAAACCAGTCTGGGCCTGTTTTGCCCTGAGAGGACAGTTGCAAAGCACCAATTATCACTAAAAATTACCAGGCAGGTAGCGAGAGTCATAGAATCACAGAATCATAGAATCACAGAATGGTTTGGTTTGGAAAGGACCTCAAAGATCATCCAGTTCCCCCCCACCGCCATGGGCAGGGACACCTGCAACTAGAACAGGTCACTCAAGGCCTCATCCAACCTGTCCTGAATATCAAAATTAATAAACAATATTAATTTTGGAAAACAACTTTATCTCACATTCATTAATTACCCTCCATAACAAGCTGCTCTGACACGTCGCAAGTGTGAGAATGTCTCCTGTTGACATCTCAGGAAAAGATGCACAGCTGAATCAAGGAATGGCTGTGTAAGGAATTTTGAGCCCCAAAAATTCTTAAGCTGTCATATTTATTATCCACCCAATTTTATGACTTTTAGTTGTATTTATTCTCTGGTGTTTACCATCAAATGTCTCTACATGAGACCCCATTTGTAGGCTCTTATGTGGCTAAATTTTTTAAGCTTGAGATGTAGCTTCTGTTCAACATCAATCCCACGAAATACACTATTAACATGAATCATTTCTGAAAGTGTGTCGTGCAATAGGAACTTCACATCGAGTCAATCATTCACTCTGATTGAAAGAAGTGATGACCTTCACAGAAGCAGTGCATCACAGCTAAATATCCCCAGACCCTCTTCACTGCTGTCAGTCATGACTGCAGTCAGAGCTCATGCAGATTTAGTCATAGCACAAAAAATAGACTGACAATTGCTTTCCTTTGTGTAGTTAGGCCAGTAGAGATTTAAATAAAGGACTGACAACAAACTGCATCCTTTACTGAGTCGGTGAGACCACTTTGTTGCTTAATGTTTCTTTCGCATTGGACTTAAAGAAAATTAGACTGTAATTTGTTTGTTTGTTTCATTTTCATTAGCAAACAGCAAGTAAAATACTTTTTTTTTCTTAAAGTACTGGCTCCTCAGCAGACACTACAGAAACAGATGTCTCTTGGTGCTTTTATGAAACAAGCTTAGATTTGCAGAAGTAGCAGGGCACCTCCCTCCATCAATCCTGTAAATCTGCACCCCAGGCCTGAATCCTGCAGATCTGAACTTGCAACAAGGGATGAAAGCATTACTTGATCAATATATTAATTTGATGAGTGCTTAGCTGACTAATGCTTTAGCACAAGTCCCTTTGGAAGAGTAGATGATAGCTTATATTAGCACCTATCGCTGTACAACTGCTGCAAAAGTGGAATGGGTAAAAAAAATTATTATTATTATCGTTATTAATTATATTATATATATATTAATATACAAATATATTAATATATCAATATATTAATATATTTTATTGTTATTATTATTATTAATTTTTATTGTTAAAAGGCACAAGTTTTATTGTTGAAAGTCTGTTTCAGGTGTCCCTTGGGACCTTTGTGTCACTCACTCACCCAGCACATCATCTCTTTCTCCTATAAATGAGCCCAATTACATGCTCCTTCTTTAGAAAATAAGTTGGAGGCCTGGTTTAGCCTGGTTCACCTTTGTTCATTCATGTATTATTTAAAGAGCGTGGAGATCACTGCATGTAAAGGGATATAAAAGTGAAGTTAAATTCAAGAGAGACATTCTAAAGAGAAGGAGAAAAAAAAAAAAGTGTCAGTTCTACACACTTTCACCAAGCTAGTTTTCCACACACCTCATGTGCTACATTCTGCAATATAAAATATTAAAGATATTTTCTTTTGCTTTTGGCAAGCAGTCAGAGTTTGGGGACACTCTTCTCCATTTGTGAAAATGTTCTTTTCTTCTGACTATAATCTTATTTATGAGAGTAATTATCTGCTTTCTAAGCAGTATTTCTGCTGCTGAAATATTATATTGCCACAAATACAAATACTTCAGCATGACTAAATATGCAGATTGCATTATCAAAGTTACATTTGCTCTGAATTTCAAAATGTGTCCATCACTGAAATGAATTTCTGGATTCTCATCTTAAAAAAAAAATCAACATTTGCATCCAAGATTTGGCCAATATGTACCAATTAGTCTCAAAAGAAGTAAAATCTATTAACCTTCAGTTCAGTGTCTTATGAAATAGCTACACTATCATTTGGAAAAAAAAATCTAAAAAGGTAATTCCTGAGTACACCTATACAAAAAGTTTAATCTCAGCTCCCTCTGTTGAATTACCTGACACAAGTTCCAAACTTGAGAAGTTATCAAATTGACTCTGAATAATCATGATCAGAGGGCTGGAGCAGCTCTCCTATGAGGACAGGCTACAAGAGTTGTGGCTTCCAGGATACCTTAGAGTAGCCTTCCAATATCTGAAGGGGCTCCAGGAAAGCTGGGGAGGGACTATTGACAAGGTCTTGCAATGCCAGGACAAGGGGCAATGGGTTTGAGCTGGCAGAGGGGAGATTGAAAGTGGATGTTAGGAGGAAGTTGTTTGCAGTGAGGGTGGTGAGACACTGGCACAGGTTGCCCAGGGAGGTTGTGGCTGCTCCCTCCCTGGAGGGGTTCAAGGCCAGGTTGGAGGAGGCCTTGAGTGACCTGTGCTAGTGGGAGGTGTCCCTGCCTATGGCAGGGGGTTGGAACTGGATGATCTTTGAGGTCCTTTCAAACCTTACCATTCTATGATTCTGTAATTGGGTAAGAGGCTAATATTCATGCTAAATCCTGCTGACGACAATTAGACAAACACTAGTGTGCTAGAACTGTATTTAGAAGCATTTTTTTCTAATAGTAGCTGTGATGTACTAGTGAGAAAAAAATGAGATGGAAGAGAGAAGTCTTTGACATGAGATTTAAAGGAGCAAATCAAGTATTGCTTACAGTAAGAAATGTTATGCTCATATGCAGTGGGTTAGCATTCAGAACATCATCCTCTCCATTTCTGACTGTGCCGAGCAAGCCAACATACAGATATGTTACATTGTCATGCACACCATTTATAACCCAAGGAAACTATTTTTTCATAGCAGATATTGAAATGAAGGAGTCTCCTGTCTGCAGGATCACTTACGACTGTGGTGCTTAAAGGTCATTGTGAAAAGCATCTTCCATACTGGCAACAGCAACCTCTCAGGGTACTGACTGATAATGATTATGTATTGACAAAAGTATTTTCTGTCAAATATAAATAAATGGTTTTCATATTGTTTTCTGCTCCTCAGATAAAGAGAAAAAGATAAGATTTTTAGTATTTATTCTACTGTCTGCTCACGGAGGTGAATAGTCCCTTCAGAGTCTAATCTTTACAGCAGTATTTTCTCTACAGATATTACAACTTGAGTTGAGATTTTAGCATTGAATACAGTAAATTATAGCGTTCAGAACTGTCAACACTATCATAACAAAACATCCCTAAGGCTGTGTGGTGGCAAAGAAGAGTTTTTAAAAGTAACAAAACATCTAACAAATCGTCACAGACAATTGTCTCCTCCAATTTGTTGAGCCTCTGTCATGTTTTCAGACTGCCCATTGAAACAAAGAGGAAAGACAAAGACAGCTAATTGATAGCAGCAAGGTTAGGTGAAAATGAGAACTGGAACAGTGTAGGAAATGCAGATTTACTGCTATGGTGCAGGTGAGCTGCTTCCCAGAAAATGTCTTTGATACTTTAGCCATCACAATCCTTCTCAGCCCCGCAGGTGTAAATGCTGTGGACTCAAAATACGTTAAATTGGGGGACATTCTTCTATTTTCAAACAGCATCAGACCATGTCCCAGTCACAAACCAGCAGACAAAGTTGGGATAAGCACTGAGCTGTGAGGGTTAGGGATGCCTTCTGGCTGCTTTTTTTTTCCAAGCAAAGGTTTCCAAACACAGAAGAAGGAAATGATTGGCTCAGAGCATGTTGATGATTGAGGCTACCCTGTGGTGCCACAAACATTTCCACTGCCACTCCTGTTAAAAATGATTGCAAAAATAATAATCTATATTAATTTTGATATCCAGGCAAAGACTGTTAATAACTATGAAAATTGTTTATGAACATTAAATCTCATCAGAAAACTTAGTTACAAGGTTCAAAACGCAGGGTTTGGAGATTTATACACACAGGGAACAGGCAAAACTGGAACACTGTAAGAGGTACCCAGCATAAGCAAACATTTTTGCTGGCAGAGAAGGTTCCTGCAGTCACTACTTTCTCCTGATTCTCAATGTGTTCAGACGACAAAGAACTGGCACCTATTCTGTAAGGATAAACAGACATATGAGGCATGTTTCTAATTTATTTTCATTTCTTCTGCTGCTGGAAACAACTCACAAAGCTTGAAGGATTTAATAGCTACTTAGTCCAAAAGATTAATCTAAAAGATTAGACAGTGTTAAATACAACAGAACTGACAAAACATCACTAGCTCAAGGAAGGAGCTTCGTTATTAATTACAGTAATTATTGGTGATGTCTTTGTTAAGTAGTGACAGTGCACTTAGGACTGTATACAGCCAAGCCACAGGCCCAGAGGTCCATACAACGAGAAGTAGGTGCTGACCATCTGCAATTTCATGTCGCTGGTGGTACTCAAAGTGTTGACAAGGGACTTCAAGCTGAAAAGGAAACTATTCATGTGCTCACAGAAGATGTTTAATCTCTTGAGATAATTCTATTCTTATATTACCCCATATAAAAAAAAAGAGTGTTTTTTAATCATTATTCATTCTTGAGAAGAAAAAGCAAAATAGTAATATCTGTCCTAATAAACGAGACATTGAGATGGGAATTACTCTAAGGAACAAGAGCTAAAGTTTAAAGCCCAGCTCCTCACAGTCTTAATGGATTCAGGCCAGTTTCCATTTTTCAGCTGAGATCTACTCATTCCTGTTCCCTGCCATGCACTGTACCTTCCCATTCCACCTTACTCCTTCTCCCCAGTCCCTTTGAACAAGCTACCTCTCTGCTTGCCCTGGATTGTTGTTGCTGTGCTGTAACTCACCTCTAGCACTGATATGTTGGGAACTGCTCTTCATTTATGGCATCCAGTGACCTACTCATCATCTAAGGTACTCCTTCATGTACAAGGGCACATTGATATTATATTAATAATCAGTTGTGAATTATGATTATTAATTTCTGTATGAATATTAAATGTTATTATTAATATTCCAAAATTTGGGAAAATTCCCTGAGATTCTTTGGATTTTAGGACAACAGCAAATAGTTCAAAAAGGATATTGATGAACACAGAATTAAACAGTTCAAACAATCAGAACTTGGAAGATAGGAAGGCAAAACCAGGAACAATTCTAACTGTGCTCACAGAGCCTTAGCACTGCGCCTTGGTCCCTGAGTAAGCTTCCTGTACAAGGAGGCTTCCAAAACTCACTGTAATGATCCTGTGGTAAAATACAAAATATTCCAGGCAGAGGGAAGGAGAGAAGAGCTGAGCTGCTGCTGAGCTGCCAGTGCAAGCTGCAAACAGGTGGCCACAAGGATTCCCAGTTAAGGAGCCACAAGTGGAGTACTGGTCCTGGTGGAGGGTGGGTGCAGAAAGGCAGAAAAGGCAGAAAGGTTCAGTTTCTACATCACTCCCCATTAAATATGTCATTTTGAAAATGAAACTGGCCAACAGGCACTGGCATCATTGTTCTGCTCAATGAATTCAAAGCTTCCTGCCTCCTGTGACCACGCAGGCAGGTTGAGAGGCTGCACCAGACACCTGACACATGGTGCTAAGCTCCCAGCCCTCAGGCTTTGCTGCTCCATTGTTTACTCAATCTACTATGACTCTTGGACCTGCAACAGGAGGAGGAGAGCAAGGGCTAAACCAGCCTGGCAGGATTGATGCCCTACCAGGACACACATGGATTTTTCTGTATGTTTATGGCAACATTTATTATCTTAATTGATTGATTTAGGTAAGCTTCTTTGGAAGACTTGATACTGAAGGAAGGATTTTAATCACCAGAAAATCAGAACTTAAATGTACCAGCAGCAGAAATAGGGCAGGATTATGGATGCTGGAAAAGAGTGCAGAAGTTGTATTTACACAGGATACCTGGAAGACCTTACTCATTCTCTACTGCCAATGAATGAAGGACACAGCAGAGCAAATAATATGTTCATATCATAGGCTCAGATGCACAGCTGAATTATCCCAGCTGGCTGAGGTGTTACCTCAGCTGCGACGCAGTCAGTGCCTGTCTGCATACTTCTCACTCACAGAAGTATGAGGCAATGTGCTGCTATAAACTCCTGCCAGAGATTTCCAGCAGGCAAAGGAGGTGTATATGGTCACAGACTCAGCAGTTAAGTCCATCATAACTCAGTTGTCTGTCCAAGTCCTAAGATACTAATGAGGGCACTCCTAATTCTGTGATTCCCTGTCTTCAGGATATGGAGCTTTGCAGAGCCTTCATTCTTCAGTGTAACTGCTAAAAATTCCCCCCCCCCAGTTCTGATAGGTGATTTTTAAAAAGGCACAACATACTTCAGGCATCTTCAGACATGTAGAGTGTAAGCAAATGTAAGGAGTACTAAACAAGCTCCCTGATGTGTCACACCTGCAGCTGCCCTGGAGAGGCAAAATGTGTCACAGCTCTTCCTCTTTCACACCATCAGGAGAACCCAGCCAGGAGCAAACCCTAACATTTGCATTGGCACTGGTACGTTCCACATGCTTATTTACTTGGATTGTCATTAAAATAAACAAACAAATAAATAAATCCAGCATCAATATTGCTTTTTTGAAAGGCTCACCAGAGAAGATAAATGAAATACAACCTGCAGTACTCTTCCTGAATTCACATAATGGGGGATTTTCAAAATCTGCACCTCTATTGCCAAGGATTTGTGACCCACAATTACATTGATACATGTGCCATGTCAGCAACAGCAGTGAAATTCATAGTCATTTTTATGTGAGATGTACTGTTTTATTGCATTAATTCACATTTAATGTGTACATAGTAATAACCATAAAGCATGATAACCAAAGTGATATATTTTCTTCAGAACCTCCATTTAGGGAGCTTTTGAAAGAGTCCAAGGAAATGAAGATAGCAGCCAGTTTACCTGCAGGATATAGAGGCAAAACGCTATACAGTATAATTTCTTTTACAAGCAGCCCCTTCCTCACAGAAAGTCCTACCTCTGATAAAATAATACAGGCACAAACTGTTCAAACTGCTGTGCACAGACACAGGATTTTAGAGAAGAATGTGACACCAGAGAGAAAGGAACTGTCACTCACAGTGGGCTGAGGAAAGGGGAATCTCTAGAAGAGGTATCAGAGCTGTAGGAAGGTACAAAATTAAATAATTCCTTCTCAGCAGTATCCATAAAGCAGGGAAGTCACATTCAGAAAGTAGAAAATATAACTGCTCAGTAAGAGGCATAAACAAATGAACAGGCACTAAATGGAGCTGCAGTCTTGGAAGTTCCCTCTTGAAAGGCAAAATAGCACTAATATGAGTACAGAAGATTAAAAAGATGTAATATATTTTTATCTTTTTTTCTGTCTAATTCCTCTAGCTGCCAGGGCTACATTGCACTAGCGCTAGCGAGAAATGATGTAGCCTCATTAAACAAAGACAAAAACAACTCTAGCCTGTTCTGCTAACTCTAGCTTCTTCTGATAATTCTAGCCTGTTCTGCTAACTCTAGTCTGTTCTGCTAACTCTAACCTGTTCTGCTAACTCTAGTCTGTTCTGCTAACTCTAGTCTGTTCTGACAACTCTAGCTTGTTCTGATAATCATATAATAGAATCATAGAA
>WBNM01018400.1:0-17954 GCA_013399055.1 Ramphastos sulfuratus | reverse complement strand
GCAACCTGTGCCAGTGTCTCACCACTCTCACTGAAAAGAACTTCCTCCTAACATCCAGTTTCAATCTCCTCTCTGCCAGTCTAAACCCATTACTCCCCATCCTGTCATTACCAGACCTTGTAAGTAGTCCCTCCCCAGTCCTCTTGTAGGCTCCCTTCAGATACTGGAAGGCCATTCCAAGGTCTCCTGGAAGCCTTCTCTTCTGCAGGCTACAGAGCCCCAACTTCTAGACTAGAAACAACTTCTGTAGGTCATTTTGTGCAAGACCTTGCATTCAAATCAGAGCTTCCATCTAAGTGAGTTCTTAACAGGCTGCTCTGGGGAATTTTGACATCCCTGGGCTGCAGGAGAGAGCTCTGCTGTCAGGTGGTGACTGTACATAGCGACTCAAGAGGTCTTTGAAAAGAAGCTCTGATACCACTCTTTTAACAGGCCCAAGTGTTCAAAAACCAATTTGTAGTGTAATGAATGAAAAATAATGAGTGTAAACAATGCAGTGGTTTTGACCTAGGAGTTAGATTATGTCACATCAGGTTGCAGAAAATGCCATTGGGAGCTATGAGGGATGTCAGGAAATGTGATGGGCTCTGTTTTAAGTCCTTCTGGAAATTCTTGGTGAGAGTGTTCTCTAAATGCCTCTGACTGTAGGTCTGCTGGTTTGAGGCTAATTGGAATATTTTAATGAAAAAAATAGATTATAGGCACTGAAAAGCAAACAGTGGTGATGCCTACTGCACTCATAGGCTTACTGAGATGTATAAGAACAAGAACACAAACAGATATCACAGGGAGAGTCTCGGTGTCTCTAGGAGCTTCTTGTCTTCTCCTCTCTGCTGAATAACCTAACCCTTCTGCTTCTAACCCCCCTTGCCCATCCTCCAAACTCATCTTGCACGTAAGGCAGACCCTGGGGTAAGGCAGAGGGGTGGGAAGAAGGTGGAAGGGTGGTTGGGAGCCCCTCCTGGGGACTCTGATTTCTGGGAGAGGGATTGTGTTTCTGTATTACCTTTAACTTGTATGTATCTGTAACTATTCCTGTGTATATATCTGCTTGTACATTGTGCTAAGCTGTAAATAGAGCTTCAGTCCTTAACTTCCAGCTGGCTGAGTTTAGTCTGGGGGATTTTATAAAGCGTGGGGGGACAGGAAACTCCCAAACCATCACAGTAGGTCAGCAAAGGAAATTATATAGACTTCAGGGGCCTCATGATGTATGGAACCACTTCTTGCTGCAAGCTGTGCTGCCCCAAGGGGCCACTCCTGCAAGCAGTCCATCTCCGAGGAAAAAAACTGAAGCATAAATTGCTAACCTTCAGCCAGGAGCACAGCATTCCTGCAATAAAATACAGCTCTAAACACAGGGAAAGGCCACATCTCTGAGAGCTTCCTGGAATGATTGGAAGTTTCTTTTTGTGCCTTCCTCTCAATTAAGCATCTCAAAAGATTAGCTTTCTGTGACTTTTACCCTGGTGACTCTTATTTAGCTGGGGCTATTTATTCTTTTTTGCCAGCACTCTCTTTTCTTCATATGCCATTACATGAGCCTTAATATTCCTTCTCAAAGGGAAGTCACCATGAAGCCCATGTGGTTTTTAATTCCAGAGAGCAACCAGAGCCTGGGCTGCAGCAAGAGCAGTATGAGCAGCAGGGTGAGGGCAGTGATCCTGCCCCTCTCCTCTGCACTGCTGAGACCCCACCTGGAGTACTGCATCCAGTTCTGGAGGCCCTGGGACAAGAGGGCTATGGATGTGCTGGAAGGTGTCCAGAGAAGGGCCACGAGGATGAGCAGAGGGCTGGAGCTGCTCTGCTATGAGGAGAGACTGAGGGAATTGGGGCTGTTCAGTTTGGAGAGGAGAAGGTTCCAAGGTGACCTTATTGTGACCTTTCAGTATCTTAAGGGGGCTACAAGAAAGCTGGGGAGGGACTTTTTAGGATGTCAGGTAGTGATAGGACTGGGAGGAATGGAACAAAGCTAGAAATGGATAGATTCAAACTGGATGTTAGGAAGAAGTTCTTATTATCATCATGAGGGTGATAAGACCCTGGAATGGGTTGCCCAGGGAGGTGGTGGAAGCCTCACCCCTGGAGGTGTTTAAGGCCAGGCTGGATGAGGCTCTGGACAACCTGATCTAGTGTGAGGTGTCCCTGCCCGTGGCAGGGGGGTTGGAAGTAGATGATCCTTGTGGTCCCTTCCAACCCTGACTGATTCTATGATTCTAATTCAATTAAAATTCTTCATGGACTCAAGGGATTGTTAAGCAAGATATTAATTTTATTCACTGAAAGGATATTACTTACTTATATTTATTTTACATCCTTTGACTTCTCTATTTTACATCCTTTGACTTATCTCCTTCATTCACATATTTCACCTCTGCTACTTCCTTTTTATTTTCTTTTTAATCTAGAAAGATGTGGCTGATGTAGGTCTGTTTTGCTTTTTCTCTGTGTGTATCAGGTCGTTTGTTAAAGGAAAAATGTTTGGCTAAACAAGAATAATGTTGTAATAAGGGTGGAGTACATTTCTTGTTTTTGAAAGTTACTTCCAAGATTTTCATCTTCATTTTTACTCCAAATGTTTAGCCAAAGAAACAAAATAAACAGAAAATCCCAAAGGGTGAAACTGGTGTAAAACACCAACAGGATTTTTCTGTCTTTGCTTGATACAGACTGGTTCTTAGCTGAATTTAAAAAACAGGTCTCTTCAGTGGCCATTATTTATAACCCTTTCTTTCTCTCTTTTTTTTTTTTTTTCATTAAGATTTAAGACCATAGGGGCTGTGGAAAAAAGAAAACAGTCCATGCCATATCTGCAGGTTCTTTGGCAACCAGGAGGCAACAGATTTGTGCTCACTCCCTTTGGAAACTATGGGCGTGGAGCACTGCAAGTCCACCACCACCAAGCCTGCCCTCAGTTTGTGTTCCTGTAGCACAGACAAGCCTACTTAGGCACAGCAGAAGCCCACAAATGTTTTCCTAAGAGTCATTAGCAAAGAAATCTTGGAGCTATCTTATTGACATGCTCTAAGAATGAAAATCAAACTGCGGTTGCTCTTGATGAAACTTGGTGTTTTAATGGGGAAAGGAAGCCATGTGGTTGGGCTGACTACCCTCAGTTCAGCCTTTTTACTGGTTCTCACTTGCAAAAGCCCTGCACCTCAGAGCATCTTTCATATTCAGAGAAGATATTACAGTGCTGCAGAGGCCAACCCTGCAGTGGTCCACAGTCTGGGCCATTGTTTTTCCATCTGTGATGTATCATAGAATCATAGAATGGTAAGGTTGGAAGGGACTTCAAAGATTGTCCAGTTCCAACCTCCTGCCATAGGCAGGGACACCTCCCACTAGAACAGGTCACTCAAGGCCTCATCCAGCCTGGCCTTGAACACCTCCAGGGAGGTTGTGGAGCACAGAATCACCCAACGTGATCAAAGATCAAAGATCACGTTGGGTGATTCTGTGCTCCACAACCTCCCTGGGCAACCTGTGCCAGTGTCTCACCACCCTCACTGCAAACAACTTCCTCCTAACATCCAGTCTAAATCTCCCCTCTGCCAGTTTAAACCCATTGCCCCTTGTCCTGGCATTGCAAGACCTTGTCAATAGTCCCTCCCCAGCCTTTCTGTAAGCCCCCTTCAGATCCTGGAAGGCTACTCTAAGGTCTCCTGGAAGCCTTCTCTTCTGCAGGCTGCAGAACCCCAACTCTCTCAGCCTCGTATCAATGACAAGGAGAAGGAATTAGTTGAACAAGGACCCTGGTGGAGTCACCTCCGGAACATGATGCTTTGAGGCTTTAAACATTGGCTTCATGTGGCCGTTGCTAGCTGGTGAACTTTTCTCAGGAATGTTTACTGAGGGAGCACATTTTCAACTGAGAGGGAGGAAGACCTGCCAAATGGAAGGATTCTTACCCAGATCTTGTGACTCGTGCAGCCAATCAAAGCGGTTCCATTTTCCAGTCTGGGGTAATGGAACCAGATGCTCTTGAATAAACTATATAATAAAAATTGCAAAACAATTTTCCTGTTTAATTAAGGGGATAAACATTGTGTATTGATACACAACTCACCCACAAGAAAAGAGGTAGGGTTTGGTTGCTGGATTATTTGTTATGGGACATTTGCTGCGATCCAAAGTGCAAGGTGGGAATTCGCGACGCTGCCACATCGGCATAGGGAGTTTGCTAAACATGAGATTTAAGCAAAAAAAAAAAGGAACACCTGTCTCCCTGCACTACCTAACAATTCATCTGATGGGCCCAGCTAACAGGCTGTGCCATTTAAATCATTTTTCAGATGCCAAATGGTAAGGCAGAAAGATTTTAGGCTTCAAAACAAAAGACCAAGGAGAAATGCTGTGACGGTTTCTGAGGGGAAAAAAAAAAATAATGGTGATGTTTTGTCCAGCAGCTTCATAAATATGCCTAAGATGAGACTTACCAAAGTCTCTTCTGAAGTTGTAAGTTGGTCTGGTTGAAGGTGTCCCTGCCCCTGGCAGGGAGGTTGGAACTGGATAATCTTTAAGGTCTCTTCTAATTCAAACCGCTCTACAATTCTATGTTTCTGTGTAGCAAGAAAAGTCTCCCAAATGAATCTGAACTTCATTTGAAAAGTAGAAAGCTAAGCTGAAGAGCTCTAAGATGTTCAAAGTATGGCAACAGAATGGAAAGACAGGCAAACTCAATGAGATGCTCTTTAGTTAAGGAAAAAACAAAACCAAACACCCCCCACCCCCCCCAATAAAAACCCCAAACAATAAAACACCAACCCCCCCGCTAAGCTTAGAGTCAGCATGTGGTTACCCTAGAATGTAACACTCTATCCATCTCTTACTCCCTGTCATTAAGTGGCAGTGCTTTTTCCCCCTCTGCCATTCCAGTCATGCCATGGTTAAGTTAGGCAACATTCCCATCTTGCAGTATTCTGCTGTCGAGGGACACTTGAAAACTGTTACCACTTGTGACACATTTAGGAGGTCAGTGCATCCAGTCACTATTACCTTTTGGTTTTAATGTGCAGCCAGTGATTTCTTGTGATGGACATGGTGGACAAAGATAGCAAAAGAGTTGCTCAGCAGCAAAGTCTCTGTCCACTTACAGCCTCAGAACTGATGGCAAGGCCTCTTGAGGATCCACAGAACTCTTACACCATGTGTATAGAGTTACTGGAAATGATTCTCATTTCAGACTTGTACCAGAATGCAAAGGGACTCTATAGCTGTCTGTGCAGCAGAGCTTATATACTGCCTTTCTGCAAATGTCTCAGCAGCTAGGCTAGGGGATAGATTACTTTGCATGACTAATGTAAACTTTTGAAATCAAGGCAGAAATAAATTTAACATGGCCCAAAGTAATGGAATTAGTATTAGCAATGAAAGCAACAGTGAGAACTATTGCAAGACCTGTGCTTGGAACAGAGTGGGAAACAAAATGACTTGGTAAACAGAATGCAAAGCATGCTGGAAGAGCCTCAAGCTCACAGATTCTTCTGCTCTGGAAGATCTAGCTCACTTTAGGTGAGTATGTCTATTTTAAGTGGCTTCATGTCAGAAATGCCTCAAGATTAGGCATTCAGCCAGACAGTGCAAAGCATTTCATCAATTGTCTTCTCAAATCAATGAGGTAGAGTCTAAAAGAGGTAGGAAAAGGAAAGAGTGAAGACCTCCTTATCCAGGGGAAAGACATAAATGCCTGAAAGGAGAGAAAGTAGAATCTTGCCTACTAATGACAGATAATCATAGAATCATAGAATGGTAAGGTTGGAAGGGACCTCAAGGATCATCTAGTTCCAACCCCCTGCCATAGGCAGGGACACCTCCCACTAGCACAGGTCACTCAAGGCCTCCTCCAACCTGGCCTTGAACACCTCCAGGGAGGGAGCAGCCACAACCTCCATGGGCAACCTGTGCCAGTGTCTCACAGTGTCTGATAAATAATCAGATGCCCAAGATATAAAGATAAAGACTTCAGTGACACACTTAGGAATCAGTACACATGCAGTGTATAAATCAGCTGATCACAACTGTAGTGCTGACAAAAGTGCTAAATAAAGCAAATGCTAAGAGATAAACCTTGTAACATATAATAAAATAAAAACCTAAAGACTAAAAAAAGACCAAAGTCTGATCCAGTCCTTGTGTTCAAGGGACCAAGGTAAATCTCTTGGGCAGAAGGCCCTGACTGAAACTGGGGCACACCTTTAAATGTGGTTCTACCATACACTGAAGGTGCACTTAATGTTGTTGTTGAAAGGGGTTAATGGGCTGTAAAGGTCAAGATTTATGGATAGGCCAAAACATAGGAATATAAAATGGGCTTGTAACATCCTCAGAGAGAAAAAAAAAGAGGTTAAATTAGAGAGTCCAGATGATAGGCAAACAGCGTTTCACCATTGTAATATTGTGAATCAGCCTTCTTTATCATTAAGCCAGACAAACCCACCCCCATCTGAAGGGGCTATGTAAAAGTCAGTGGCTATTCTCTCCATGATAGATAACTTGTGTACAGAGAGAGGATTTGCCAGTGGAGTTAGCTGGCAAAGGATTCTAAGAGAGATNAGGTCTGTGGTAATGGGTTTGGACTTGATGATCTTTGAGGTCTCTTCCAACCTTGCTGATACTCTGATACTGTGATATATTTCAGCCATTCACAAAAATTTGCTTATATTGCTGCTGTAACTTGCCCACTGAACTGCAAGCACCTTCCAGAATTTTCTAGAAAGGTGGTTTAGCAAATGCTGTTTATATCCTCATCTTCTGCAGAGGTACTTCTGATAAGCCAAGGAGGGTGCTTCAAACACAAACTCATTGAGGCTTCCTGCAAAATAAATACATAAACTATGCATGTGGGTTGGGATGGCAGCAGAACAGGCAAAGAGAGAGTCCAGCTTGCAAAAGATGAACAGTGAAAGGGTTCAGATTGCCCAAACATGACATCTAAAAACCTGTGTGCATTCATTTAACTTTCATCACCATTTTTTTCTCTTTGTGCTTTAGCAGTTTCATTGCCTGCTAAGAACAAGAAACCTGTTTGGTACTGAGAAAAAGAACCAAGTGTTTTGGAACTTTCCAGACCCTCCATACTACTTATTCATTTTGAACAACAGCTTATCTGTAATGTAAGAGCAGGGATTGTTCTGATCCATAAAGGGGCAGCCACTGAGGAAAAATCGACTGTCAGGATAGGGTTGCTGCTGGTTGGAGACAGAAAGTCTAACTGTTATCTTTGGACTCAAAAGTGACTCAATAACTGCAGGGTAAGTCTCTTTACCATTTGGACAGATCACAAACCACTTGTGGGTTTTGCTAGTGAAGGTCAGTGCCAGCCATCACAGCTGGATGGCTGTAGCACTGGGCTTTGACCAAAAGCCTTGAAAACATTTGTCAGAATGCCATCAACAACTAATGCTGCCACAAATTTGGAAAGCACATCTTACTTGTGAAATACCTGAGGTAGATGGTGATGAAGGCTTCCCTGAAGAAACCTTGAAGATGCTCCTTTTCTTTTTTTTTTTTTTTTTGATGCTATGATTCAGTGATACTGTGATACTGTGATTCTATGATTCAGTGATACTGTGATACTGTGATTCTATGATTCAGTGATACTGTGATTCAGTGATACTGTGATTCAGTGATGCTATGATTCAGTGATAATGTGATTCAGTGATGCTATGATTCAGTGATAATGTGATTCAGTGATGCTATGATTCAGTGATAATGTGATTCAGTGATGCTATGATTCAGTGATAATGTGATTCAGTGATGCTATGATTCAGTGATAATGTGATTCAGTGATGCTATGATTCAGTGATAATGTGATTCAGTGATGCTATGATTCAGTGATAATGTGATTCAGTGATGCTATGATTCAGTGATAATGTGATTCAGTGATGCTATGATTCAGTGATAATGTGATTCAGTGATGCTATGATTCAGTGATAATGTGATTCAGTGATGCTATGATTCAGTGATAATGTGATTCAGTGATGCTGTGATTCAGTGATGCTGTGATTCTGTGATACTGTGATTATGTGATGCTATGATTCAGTGATACTGTGATTCAGTGATGCTATGATTCAGTGATAATGTGATTCAGTGATGCTATGATTCAGTGATAATGTGATTCAGTGATGCTATGATTCAGTGATAATGTGATTCAGTGATGCTATGATTCAGTGATAATGTGATTCAGTGATGCTGTGATTCAGTGATGCTGTGATTCTGTGATACTGTGATTATGTGATGCTATGATTCAGTGATACTGTGATTCAGTGATGCTATGATTCAGTGATGCTATGATTCAGTGATGCTGTGATTCAGTGATACAGTGATTCAGTGATGCTGTGATTCAGTGATGCTATGATTCAGTGATTCTGTGATGCTATGATTCAGTGATTCTGTGATTCAGTGATACTATGATTCAGTGATACTATGACTCAGTGATGCTATGATTCAGTGATTCTGTGATGCTATGATTCAGTGATGCTGTGATTCTGTGATGCTATGATTCAGTGATTCTGTGATTCTGTGATGCTATGATTCAGTGATACTGTGATTCAGTGATACTGTGATTCTGTGATGCTGTGATTCAGTGATACTGTGATTCAGTGATACTGTGATTCAGTGATGCTGTGATTCAGTGATGCTGTGATTCTGTGATGCTGTGATTCTGTGATGCTGTGATTCAGGGATACTGTGATTCAGGGATACTGTGATTCTGTGATGCTGTGATTCAGTGATGCTGTGATTCAGTGATGCTGTGATTCAGTGATTCTGTGATGCTATGATTCTGTGGTACTATGATTCTGTGGTGCTATGATTCTGTGGTACTATGATTCTGTGGTACTATGATTCTACGACTACCCAGCGGCAAGAAAAGCACAAGGCAACACGGCTGCAAAAACAGTGAAGTTCTGCATATAGTGGAGGATGACTTCCTAAGTCATATTTTTTGTATCTGCTGCATAACAGAGCTGTTAGGAAGTCATTTGGCTTGGTTTAGAAGTGTGTATGTGTTTGCACGTTGTAGATATGTGAGAATAAGCCACTGCTTTGCAACCACCCCCTGCTCTTGCTGGGAGTCTGACCATAATGCCACTGCTTGCCCTTCTCCTCCACTCTTGGCTGCAGTACCTGACCCATGGCTACCCCTCGACACGGGCAGGATGTCCATGGCAGCTGGAGTATACTAAGCCATCAACTTGCAGGATGCTCTCTGGCAGCAGCAGCAGCAATAGCAGAATCAGCAGCACAGCAGCAGCAGCACAACAGCAGCAGCAGCACATGGGCTTGCTGCTAGGGCTCTTGCTGGCCTCTCACATGGCACTTTGCCTGTTTCCCAAAAGTTGTCTGCAGCTGCCTAGCACAGGCTCAGGCTGCAGAGACCTCTCTTGTTTCTGGATGACGAGCTCCTTAGATTCCCTTTGGACTGGAAGAAATCTTCATCCTTCAATTTGTATTGTTCTTGGAATAAAAGAAGGTACAGTCAGCAAGGGCCACGCTGAGGGAAGGGGCTCTTTTCCCATGTGCTCACTTACTTAGGTGCTGGTTAACATCAATACAGACACTTAGCACTGCAGCATTGATTCTGACCATCACTAAATTGCTAAAGTTTCTTTTCTGCAGATTACAATGTCTTTTCTTAATTGCTTTATTTATTTTTTCCTATTAAGCTTACAGTGCCAAGTCCTTGCTGGATCTAAGCAGCCTCCAATTTAAATTTTTTTTTTACACTAATAGACCAGCTAAGTAAAGTCTCCATCACTCCCAGGCTGCAGCCACATTATTCTTAAAGGCATGACTGTGTGAAATTGAAAGTTCTAAAGCAGATCAGATTGACTCTCTCCATCTAAAGCAGATCAGATTGCTGCTCTCCATCATTTATCAGCAGTCCTGGCTCACTGCAGAGGTCCCTGAAGACTGGAAGCTGCCAATGTGGTGCCCATCCACAAGAAGGGCCAGAAGGAGGGACCAGGAAATTCCAGACCTGTCAGCCTGACCTCAGTGCCAGGCAAGGTTATAGAACAGCACCTACAGCATGGCCAAGGGATCAGGCCCAGCCAGCGTGGGTTTAGGAAGGGCAGGTCCTGCCTGACCAACCTGAACTCCTTTTATGCTCAGGTTACCCTCCTGATGAGTGCAGAGCAGGCTGTGGATGTAGTCTACCTGGACTGCAGCAAAGCCTTTGGCACCATCTGCCACAACAAGCTCCTGGCCAAGCTGGCAGCTCCTGGCTTGGACAGATTCACTCTGATACGGGTCAAGAACTGGCTGGAGGGCTGGGCCCAGAGAGTGGTGGTGAATGGTGCCACATGCAGCTGGCAGCTGTCACCAGTGGTGTGCCCCAGGGATCAGTGCTGGGCCTGGTCCTGTTCAGTATCTTTATTGATGATCTGGACCAGGGCATTGTGTTACTGCAGTTACCGGAACTTGTTTAAGTCCACTGTGCTCACAACAGTCTTTATGCATAATAGAATATTGTCAGTGACAAGAACAGAGTCATGCTCAGAACTTAGATTAGCAACTTGACAGAAAGGAAAATGCCTCTTATATCATAGATTAAAAGATAAGCAATAGCAAGAGTAAAGCAGAGCTTTTGTTTCCTTACATTTAACCCAGAATGACTGAAGCAGAGTAACCTTAGTTCTGTTTTCATCAGCTTTTACAAAGGGAAACAAAGAATATTAATAGTTATTTATTATTAATATTTTTATTTAATATATTTGTTGATGATCTGGACCAGGGGATTGAGTGCAGCATCAGTGAGTTTGCAGATGACACCAAGTTAGGAGCAGGTGTGGATCTGTTGGAGGGTAGGAGGGCTCTGCAGAGGGACCTGGACAGGCTGGGTGGGTGGGCAGAGGCCAATGGGATGAGACTGAACAAGGCTAAGTGCAGGGTTCTACACTTTGGCCACAACAACCCCAAGCAGTGCTACAGGCTGGGGACAGAGTGGCTGGAGAGCAGCCAGGCAGAGAGGGACCTGGGGGTGCTGGTAGAGAGTAGCTGAAGATGAGGCAGCAGTGTGCCCAGGTGGGCAGCAGAGCCAATGGCATCCTGGCCTGGATCAGGAACAGTGTGGCCAGCAGGACAAGGGAAGTTATTCTGTACTCAGCATTGGTCAGGTCACATCTTGAGTGCTGTGTCCAGTTCTGGGCCACTCAATTCAAGAGAGATGTTGAGGTGCTGGAAAGTGTCCAGAGAAGGGCAGCAAGGCTGGTGAGGGGCCTGGAGCACAGCCCTGTGAGGAGAGGCTGAGGGAGCTGGGGGTGTGCAGCCTGGAAAAGAGGAGGCTCAGGGCAGACCTCACTGCTCTCTACAACTACCTGAAGGGAGGTTGTAGCCAGGTGGGGTTGGGCTCTGCTTCCAGGCACCCAGCAACAGAAGGAGGGGACACAGTCTCAAGTTGTGCCAGAGGAGGTGTAGGCTGGATGTTAGGAGGAAGTTCTTGCCAGAGAGAGTGATTGGCATTGGAATGGGCTGCCCAGGGAGGTGGTGGAGTTGCTGTCCCTGGAGGTGTTGAAGTAAAGCCTGGATGGGGCACTTAGTGCCATGGTCCGGTTGCTTGGCTAGGGCTGGGTGCTAGGTTGGGCTGGGTCATGTTGGAAGTCTCTCCCAACCTGGTTGATTCTATGATTCTATGATTCTGTGATTCTATGATTCTATGACTCAGTGCTCCTTCAAGTCAATAGAAAAGACTAAACTGAGTCCATCTTTTGGATCAAGCCTCAAATGCAAGGGGATTTGACTCCCACTTTTTGAGTTCCCCAGTTTAGTGGCTTTTAACATCTGGCTGACCTGATGTTAATGTAAGCAAGCCACAAATATGATTCCTCCTTTCTTGTCTAACAATCACTGTGGTTTATGTTTGAAGAGATCTAGAAAAAATAGCACCATTTTTTTTAACTGCTCCCTGTTCAGTGATGGCTCAGAAAACTCCCATCTGAAAACCAGGAGGCATAAGGACCTTTTATTTCCCTGTCTGAGTACATTTGGACATTTTTTCCTTTAAAAGTAGTTAGACAAGCCAAAGTAAACTAAAGCTCCAAAACAAAGGACACGTTTCTAAGTACTGTTCTCCCATGAAGTTATTTATTCATGGTATCTTCAGCAGAAATAATAATTAAGCAATGTCTTCTCCCCTAGCTTTGTTACAAAGATCTCTGGTAACACTGAGGGCTTTCATGAAAAGAAAGCTGTCCTTTCAGCTCTTTGCTCACCACCAGTTTAGCTGTGTACTAAAACCTTTCTGTAAGGCGCCCGCTGAGACTGGGAGAAAAAAAAGTATCCTTTGTAGGCAGGTGGTCTTTCCTTGAGCATTTTCTGATTAGAAACACATGTTCATGAGTGTGAGGAGGCTTCTGTAATGGGAGAGTGAAGCAGAGGCCAAGGAACTGGTTATGCTGCACAGTCAGTGGAGTTGAAGCGGATCGAGTTTGTGGAGGGGTTATTCTGCACCTCGTAACACAATCGTTTTTAATTTGATCTGTTGCAGTTCTCTGCTAGGTATTGTTGGTTGTATTGATAGCTGACAGGTTTTGAATTGGCCAGAACATAGCCCCTCCTGATGAAAATGGAAGAATAAAGTTGCAGGGCCTGCATGGGGACTCGATGCAAGGAATCGGCAAGCTAGAAAAGATCTTTAAGATCACCAAGCTCAAACATTCTCCAACTCTACCAAGTCTGCTGCTAACCCCCAAGGACCACATCTCTGTGTCTTTGAAATGCCTCAGGGATGGGGATTCAACCACTTCCCTGGGGAGCCTGTTCCAGCCTCTGAGAGCCCTTTCAGTGAAGAAGTTTCAATAAGGAGTGGAAGGAGCTGTAAGCTCTGAGTGCTTATAGCTTTGCTGCTGTAAGTGGCTGAAGATGGCTATGATGAGCCAGGAGAAGGTAATCAGGGGCTAAAAGGTGTTGAGTGGAAGTAGACACTGAGAAACATGTCAAACAGGGACTGCAGCTTATAGGTCTAAGATCTTCAGTGGAACAGTATGAGTTCTTGGCATTCCTTCCTCTTCAGCCTTTCTTGCTTCAACACACAGATTAAAATATTTGAGTGGTTCCAGTCCTCAAGTGCCATCTCTCTGTGTGCCATGTGCCAGAGACAGATAAGCTTTCCTGTGGTTGTCAGGAAAGGATCAGAGAGTTTCCTCACTCTGATGCATAGAAAGCCAGGGGATGTTCCCTGAGACCTCAGAGCCACATGGCTGATAGAGCTTTGGAGAGACTCAGCCAGAAGGCACTTGCTGTTAATGCAGTGAAGAACTGGTACATTGATATATTCATGGTCAAAATCAGCAGACAACAGCTCAGCCAAAGACTTTGTAGCTTCTGCCTTCTGTTGTGGCAGTGCTGAGTCTAAGATGTACAAGGTGCTGCTCTCTACTGCCAGGCAACGCTTCTCAGAGACATTTAAAAGCTAAAAATCAAGGGAGCCTCCTGGATTTGGGCTCTGTACCATCTTGTCCTGGACTCTCTGTGAAGCACATGAGCTAGCCTTTTTTGCCTCACACCAGCTGAGGAATTCTTTTGAGCAGATGAATTCTTAGTTGTCCCTAATGTGCCAATATCTCTCCTGTTTCCATTATGCACAAAATAGATAGTTCAGGGCAGAAAATGTATCCCAGTGTCAAACACCTAAGTTTTAAGTGACCAATAATCAAATGTTGGCAAACCAGGTAAACATAATAGACCACAGTGTACAGCACTTGTGGAAATAACACATTCATCAAGTTCACACAAGGATAAGATACTTCATTGTAGTCAGTAGCAAAACTCCCATTGACTCCAGTGGGAACAGAACCAAACTCCTTGCGTGCACCACCAGGCAGCTACAGCCATTTATTAATAAAGTCCTGGTGCAGCTGGGAATGATGACACATTTTTGTTGCTTTGCCTGGAATAAAGTAATAATAAGCTCAGAAAAAAAAGTTATTTGGGATTCTTAAATCAAATGAGCTTTTTCTTTTCGTGGTGTTACATGTTTGCAGGATGCAGTCACTGACAAAGAGGTAGGTTTCCATTCTGTCACACAGCAAAACACACAAAAAGATTGACAGGCTCTTGGTGAGTCATGAATTTTCAGCAGAGCTGACCAAAATGTTCCTCATAACCCAGCACAAGCTTTAACAGCACCTGTTAAAACTAGACTGACAGTTACCCAAAGAATCCAATGGAATGTGCCAGAATTTTCATGGCTGGTTTCACTCTGAAGAAAAATGTTTAAAACCCTTCTGCAAGACAAACCTATTTGCTGATTTAAGGCCAGTCTGGGGAAAGTATTGAGGCATTTAATGATGCAAAGATATACTCTGTGAGATTTTGTAAAATGTCCAGCTATCCTAACCAAGGATACTCAAAAAAAAAATGCTTTCCTTCAAAGTCTGGAGGAACAGACTTCTTGGCTTTCTGATTATCTGACAACAGTGAGGCCAAGACACCTTTCCAAGCCAAAGAGTGTCTAACATCGAAAGCTAGTAGCCACCTTAGTGCTGGAAGGGGTTTGCTAATATAAACACTGACTTGGACAGATTTCCTGCAAATGAAAAAGCAGATATGTCAGCTGGACACTCACATGATGTATCCATAGCACATTATTTACTTATTTGCAAAACTGATTTGTGTTTTGTTTTTCATGTGCAGTTCTTCCAATTACTTCTCGGCGAAGACACATGCACCACACAAAAAACAGGCATGCAAAAACTGAAGTGACCACAAAGTTTTCATTTCAAAGGTGCAGCTAATTGCTTGAACACAGTTTGACTGAAATAGGAAGATGTAGTCTGTATCTGCAGATATTGTCTTTAATTATGTGATTTTTTTTTTTTTTTTTTTTTAAAGAATCAAGCAACAGCCTGCACAGCTTCATTTGGACCTCACAGGCTCTCTTTTGGAACTGGATATGAAATGATACTAGAAAAAAAAGCAGGTGTTTAATTTGCAAACACTTAACAGATGGTTTATGTGTTTATAAACACAGACCTCCTGCAAGAGGTAAGTAGAAATTGAGGTTCGGTTCTTATGCATCCCATAATTTATGCCCTTGCAGCAAGGAAGATATAAACAGGATCTTCTCCCACCGTGATCGACATCACTGCCAGATGCAGACAGCTTTGGATGGTGTTTCTGGATAATCTTTACATTCCATCTGCCTGCAGGAGGACTTCCCGACCTGCAGGGTGAATTATTTTAACACCAAGTCCTTACGAAAGCAACAACCCAAACCAGCCCACCCCGAAGCAAAACACAAATGCCTCCTTGTCTGTGAGACAGGTGGAACTGTAAGGCTCTGAGACTTTAGCATAATTAAGGTGTTTATCTGCAGCTAACAAATAAGAATGAACCCTGCACCTACAGGTAGGAGCTGAGTACCATTTCTCCATTTCCCTGAATCAAGCAGCCTTGCTGCAGGCATTCTTTCAGTAGTATTGTAATTAACAGCAATTAATACAACAACAAAGATGGCAGTCAACAGTTAATGTCTATGAGAACACCCTGAGGTGAACTGGTGAGTAGTTTATGAGAAAACTTACCCGGGGAGAAAAAGCTTTCCTTCCTTCCCCATCCAACCAGCACTATCCTCTGCAGCACACAACACACAGTGCACGGGTGGAGGTGGCTGCTCTTCCCTGCAACCCTATTCTTCATCCTCACTGAGGTTGCATCTAGCTCCTAATAGCATCTTAAAGATGAAATCTGGGCATTTTTGCTTACAAAAAGCCAGAAAGTGTCAGAATCAGGACTGAGATGGGATCTCACCAGCCATTCCTGGTCTCAAGCCTAAGGCACAAGACAAACATTGTGAGCACTTGGACAAAAATCATCAAAATCAATAGAAAGCTTCCTCCTGGTTATAACATACTTTAAATTAGGCTCCAGCCTGGTTCAAGCATGAGCCTACCCAGTGGCAGAGATATGACTAAATCGAAGCCTTTGATTCTGNAGTAGCCTTCCAATTCTGAAGGGGGCTACAGGAAGGCTGGGGAGGGACTATTGACAAGGTCTTGCAATGACAGGACAAGGGGCAATGGGTTTAAAGTGGCAAAGGGAAGATTTAGACTGGATGTTAGAAGGAAGTTGTTTGCAGTGAGGGTGGTGAGACACTGGCACAGGTTGCCCAGGGAGGTTATGGCTGCTCCCTCCCTGGAGGTGTTGAATGCCAGGTTGGATGAGGCCTTGAGTGACCTGTGCTAGTGGGAGGTGTCCCTGCCTGTGGCAGAGGGTTGGAACTGGATGATCTTTGAGGTCCCTTCCAACCTTACCATTCTATGATTCTATAATTCTATGACTCCCATGTTGTGCTCATTGGCCTGCCCAGGAGGTCTGAGTGTCTCTCAGACTATATTCCAGCTAAAAACTATTATGTATAGAAGTGAACTTTGGTGATTAGCCTCTGCAGTAAAAGCTGAGGAGTGTCCATGGTGAACCTATGTAACATAAAACTATCATTAGAACTGGTAGAGCTGGGTAATGGTTGGACTTGATGATATTTTCTTTTCCAACCTTGCTGGTTCTGTAATTCTATGTAGTGCTTAAGCTCTCAGATCTGAGAAAGAGTATAAATAGCTCCATCCAGTGCTTTATTATTTTACTTTGTATTTTGTTTGTACTTTAAAACACTTGAAACAAATTAGCAGGTAAATAGCCTACCAAGTTAACTAGGGATTCTATTACTTGCTTCTTAACAAATGACCCTCTTTCTTTCCTGTGCCTACTTAAAATACTAAAAAACCCTGAAATGTCATTACACCAGGATTTGGTAATACTCTAATGAGAAAAATATTAAATACATGGCAGAAAAAGGAAGCACCTGCATTAAGTTTGCTACCATGACAGTCAACAACACAATCATCAAATAATCCACTCTGTTTGCAGGAGCTGTCTGGAGGGCATCTGGTCCCAGTCTTTGCTCAGAGCAAGGTCAGCTTTGAAGCTGCATTGACTCGTTCAGGGCTTTGGCCAGCATCTCTGGTGAGCTTCTCTGAGGATGAAGACTCCACAGTGCCTCTGGGCACCCATTTCAATGATGAATATATGTTTTCCTGTAAATACAATGAACTAACAAGTGAATGGAATCGCAGTGGAAACACTGTAAAAACAACTGGGAGCTCTGAAAGAGTCAACAGCCCTAATGCTGCATTGATTTCTTAACAGCATTGGGAAAAAAAATTAAGCACGTTACCAGTGCTGTGACTCAGCAGCACAGAAAAACATCCCAGAGCCAGGGTTTCACTGCTGATGTGAATGGAGGTTGTTGTGGCTGGAAAGTCAACCATTTGCTTCCCCACACCCCTTCTCCCCTAGAAAGTGTGGTGCCTGGGATTTAAAAGTGGTTAGTTGTCTGTTGGGTCTTTTGAGGGAGGACCTGTGCCAATGCTTTAACTCGCACTGTCTGTGGCTTTTACTGTAAATTGCCCAATCTGTCACAAATCTGAGCACTCACAAATCTCAGTGACCTAAGAGTGACAGACACTTGGTCCATTTAAAAGTCAGGGCTTATTTCTAGCTGGGTGATTGTGCCTGAATTCACAGCACCATGCAGGTTGGCAAAGCCCCTCAGGATCACCAAGTCCAGCCTAGAACCCCACTCTACAAGATTCTTCTTAAACCGTAGCCCCAAGCACCACATCCAAACCACTCTTAACCACATCCAGGGTTGGTGACTCCACCACCTCCCCAGGCAGCTCATTCCAGTCCCTGACCACTCTCTCTGTGAAAAACTTTTTCCTAATGGCCAATCTAAACCTTCCCAGCCTCAGCTTGAGGCTATTCCCTCTTGTTCTGTCTCCAGTTACCTGTGAGCAGAGCCCAGCAGCAGCCTCTCCACAATGTCCCTTCAGGTAGCTGTAGTCAGCAATGAGGTCTGCCCTCAGCCTCCTCTGTTTCACATTAACCATCCTCAGCTCCTCAGTCGCTCCTCATAGGATTTATTCTTCTTTCCCCAGCTTCGTTACCCTCCT
>WBNM01018395.1:11448-29545 GCA_013399055.1 Ramphastos sulfuratus | reverse complement strand
ATTTTGCATCATTCATAACAATCTGGACATGATTGCTGATGAAGTTGTGCTCAGCTGCT
This sequence comes from Ramphastos sulfuratus, assembly GCA_013399055.1. Taxonomy (NCBI): domain Eukaryota; kingdom Metazoa; phylum Chordata; class Aves; order Piciformes; family Ramphastidae; genus Ramphastos; species Ramphastos sulfuratus. The sequence continues at coordinate 29,486 of WBNM01018395.1, read as the reverse complement.
GCTTCGCCATGCCACGTTCTACAGAAAATAGATAGCTTTTTAATGTGATCCTGGAGTTTTCCAAGTCCAGAAGTTAAAATAATGGTTAGATAATACTTTGGGTTTATCTTTTGCTGTGTTTCAAAGAGAATCACTAAGCCATAGCATGTGAAACCTTACTGATTGTTTATGATGTGTGCTGGGTGATGTCTTGCAGTTCAAATACTTCATGATTTCAAGTGTCTACTAAATCTACGTAATCTTGAATCTATTTTTGGTAGAGTAAGAGTTTACCTTTTTTCTGTCCTAATTGTGTCAGCTTTCTGACCACAGCTGACTTTGTTTTGAGAAGACTGCTGTTAAAAACCCTACTTGTGCCACCTCAATATATTAATGCACTCATTTTCCCCACTGGTTAGGCAACCCTGAGTTTACTTTCTCTCTTAAGACACTTACAGAACATTTTTCTTGTCCATCTTAGTGCCCCTTGCAAGTCATACCACATTTTGTACTTTCTTGTGCTTTCTGCAGTTGCCCATGGATGCTTGGCTTAATTGGTCAGTTTCCAGAGTTCTTTCCTGTATTGCCATCTCTTGATGCAGCCACAGCTGCGTCTTACTGCTTGTCCTCCTCTGCACTTGTACAGTTTGTGGTTGTGCCTATATTGTCATTTTTTAAANACCTGGTTGATACTATGATTCTATTATTCCCTATTATCTTATGTTCCTTTTTTTTACACAGATTTCTTTTGAATACTAAAGCTCTGAGTTTAATGATACCTTCACAATGTGGGGACCAGGCAGCCTCAGTCTTGAGGATTTCCTTCCTCAGCAGACTTCTGTTTTCTTCAAGGACACCAATGTCATTATAACTTGTGTTGTGTCTGATTCTCAAAGGTGTTTTCCAGCTTAAGTGATTCCACAATTCTATGATTTCATTGCCTACTTGCAGAAAACTGCATCTACCTCATCTTCACAGTAAACTTATCCATAGAGGATCCCTGCAATGGCAACTGCCTTTATTACTGTCAGGACCTGAAGGGATCCTACAGGAAGGCTTTAGAGGGACTTTTCATAAGAGTTGTCTAGCAATGAGACAAGGAGGAATGGTTTGAAGCTGAGGGACAATAGATTTAGACTGGATCTTAGGAAGAAGTTCTTCAATAGGAGCATGGTGAGATTCTGGGATAGGTTTCCTAGGAAGGCTGTGGATATCTCCTCCCTGGGGGTGTTCAAGGCCAGGTTGGATAAGGTCTTGAGCAGCTGAGTCTAGCTGAGGAGTGTCCCTGCCCATTATTTTTGAAAGACTTCCACAGCCTCGTTGAAAACTATTGACAAGGTCTTGCAACGACAGGACAAGGGGCAATGGGTTTAAACTGGCAGAGGGGAGATTTAGACTGGATGTTAGGAAGAAGTTCTTTACAGTGAGGGTGGTGAGACACTGGCACAGGTTGCCCAGGGAGGTTGTGGCTGCTCCCTCCCTGGAGGTGTTCAAGGCCAGGCTGGAGGAGGGCTTGAGTGAGCTGTACTAGTGGGAGGTGTCCCTGCCTATGGCAGGGGGTTGGAGCTAGATGATCCTTGAGGTCTCCTTCCAACCTTACCATTCTATGATTCTATGAAAAGCAGTAAAGAGAACAATCTTGGTAGAGTGTATTTCTGAGAGTGCATTTAAAGAAACAAATAAAGGCATCCTAGCTACATACCAGTGGGCACCTTGGAACTGCACACAGTGTTTTCATTCAGGTAAACCTTTCCATTCTCAAAGGTAATCAAGGAAAATAATCAGTAATGTAAACTGATTATCACAAATGCAAACCAATTACACCAAATAGAAACACTTTACTGCAGCTTCCTTGAACTTCCTAAAGAATTAATTTGTCTTATACTATATTAACAAGTGTGTTTACCCATCGTCATGCAATTTTAAAGCTTAGAAACCTATTTAATTGTAGCATTATTTTAAATGATTGTATTTTTCTAAATGTTCCCTCACAGGCTGTTTACAGAATGTTGTATTTATTCACCTGAAACATGAACTAAATTTTACTTACATTGTCATTGTGGTGTTTGGGATTTTCCTTTCTTTCCCCAGAGTACCAGGTTGCTTTCTTCTCTCAGGCAACCAGCACCAGAACAAGAGGACACAGTCTCAAGCTGTGCCAGGGGAAGTTTAGGCTGGAGGTGAGGAGAAAGTTCTTGACTGAGAGAGTCATTCCCCACTGGAATGGGCTGCCCAGGGAGGTGGTGGAGTCACCGTCCCTGGAGGTGTTCAAGGCAGGTTTGGATGGGGCACTTGGTGCCATGGTCTGGTCTTGAGGTCTGTGGTAGTGGGTTGGCCTTTATGATCTTTGAGGTCTCTTCCAACCTTGGTGATACTGTGATGTTCTAGCTTGTACAGGTAAGTGATTTAGGCAGTTTTCTCATTCAGATTCAATGTCACCACAAGTGCTGCAGCTGCTGAAGTTCTGTGCTCAGCCAACTAAATTCAGCTATCTTGTTTATGCAAGCTTTGCCAGTGGATACCCAGCACAAAGCACAGGAGTGAAGGAAAGCAACATTTTTCTCCCCATTTGCTTTTTTTACCATTAAAATATATTGAGATAAAATATACTTGAGATATATTTGCAGTCATGCTGCAATTAATACACAGTCCTGAGGGGGTAGGACAATATTCATATATATATTCAGCAGGCCCCAGTTAAGTTAATATGAAATCACTCTTCCTTGAGATTACATGAGAAAGAAATTCTGCCACAAATGTGAAGGAATGAAGGCACTGTTGTGATGGGATATTTTTTGGGGTGATGTTTTTTGGGATGATTTACCCAGAAATAACTATGTATGCTCCAAAATATCCCATCACAACAGTGACTTTGCAGACTACCTAGTTATTTCTAGGTAAGCAGGTAGCTATCCTCACATAAAATCTCATTAAAATATCAGTCCTGTGTACAGTTCTGGAGCCCCCAGCACAGGAAGGACATGGAACTGTTGGAGTGGGTCCAGAGGAGGCCGCAAAGATGCTGAGAGGGCTGCAGCAACTCTGCTATGAGGATAGGCTGAGAGAGTTGGGGCTCTGCAGCCTGGAGAAGAGAAGGCTTCCAGGAGACCTTAGAGCAGCCTTCCAGTAACTAACACCACCACATTAAACCATGTTCAGAAGTGTCATGTCTACATGCTTTTTGAAAACCCCAGGGATGGTGACTCCACTACCCCCCTAGGCAGTCTGTTCCAGTGCCTGACCACTCTTTCTGTAAAGAATCTTCCTAATGCCCAATCTACACCTCCCCTGGCACACCTTTGGGCCATTTTATTCTATTACCTGATACTAGGGAAAAGAGACCAACCCCCACCTCACTGCAACCCCCTCTTCAGGAGCTGTAGAGAGAAACAAGGTCTTCCCTCAGCCTCCTCTTCAAACTGAACAATTCTACATCCCTCAGCCATTCCTCATAAGATCTGCTCTGTTCTCTGGAGAAGATAAGGCTTTGAGGAGACCTTAGAGTAGCCTTCCAGTATCTGAAGGGGGCCTACAGGAAGGCTGGGGAGGGACTATTGACAAGGTCTTGCAATGCCAGGACAAGGGGCAATGGGTTTGAACTGGCAGAGGGAAGATTAAGACTGGATGTTAGGAGGAAGTTGTTTGCAGTGAGGGTGGTGAGGCACTGGCACAGGTTGCTCAGGGAGGTTGTGGCTGCTCCCTCCCTGAAGGTGTTGAACGCCAGGTTGGAGGAGGCCTTGAGTGACCTGTGCTAGTGGGAGGTGTCCCTGCCTATGGCAGGGGGTTGGATCCCTATCCAAACATGGGAAATACCTCTCAGAAGGAAATTCCCAAAAGCTTTAAGATGACACCTGTCTTTCCTGCCTACATAAAACACATATTTCCTAACAAGGAAATTCAGCTNAGTACCCAAACGATTTCAGGGAATTCTGTTACTGTCTTGTCAGCTGCTGAGACTTCTGATTTCTTCCCAGGCTGCTGGGGAAAGGAGGCAGACAAGTTCTGACTTGGTCCTGATCTCCTCTGGATGATCTGTGTATCTCCAGGACTTCCCATCTTGGCAGGAGGCTTTCAGGTGCAGGCAGATGCAATGCCAGGTGCAATCTCAGCACGGTGTCAGGCTGGCTGTGCAGGCTGATTGTGTGGAGGCATTTAGAGCCTGTTCCTGGTAAACTGAAGGTAGTGGAGATTCCAGGCAGTTCAGGATACAATAAGGCAGTAGCAAGCAGCAAGCATGGATACAACAGCAGAGAGCACAGACACAAGGGCAGAACAGGTTGTATCACCTGCTCATCTCCTTTTATCAGTACAGCCTGAGACTAATGGACCTTTGGACACAGAATAGCCAATCAGAATGGCAGTTAGCCAAGCCTGACCATATTATGTGAAGCCATAGGTTTGCTTTACCCTTTTTAGGGCAGCACACAGCCTTGCACAAGGCATACACAAGCTGAGCATTTGTACCTTGTTTGCCACAGGATGCAAACAAGTCTGGGCAGGCCAGAGTCCTTAGATTCAGTGGCTCCAGGTTCTTTGTCCTCTTTCCTGTGGTTGTTTCTCCCCAAAACAGAAGGAGGGGGAGCAGGGGAACATGTCTGGGCAAGCCAGGACAGGTATGAGCCTATTTTGGCCTGATTAGGCCTACCATGACACCTTCAATGCATTTTCAGCCAACAAGGGCTGGGAACAATCATGCTGGTGCTTGCAGATGTTGGCAAGTAAAAATTCCCCCTTATTCCCATGAGAAGAATTACCTACAGACTTTCTAAAGTCGCTTTAGGGGATGGGCAAGAATAGTCTGGTTATGGATTTAAGTTATTTAAACACTTTGGAAATCATTGCCATATGTCCACATGTATGTACAAGCATCAACTTCGAACACATCATTTTCTGTCTTCTTTAATGTACCTGAATGCTTTTTCTTGCCCATTCTCTGTGCAGACTGGGAGATGTTTGCCACAAGATCCAATTCTTTATTATATGAGGCTGCAGCTAATTCAGGGACCATCTGTGCATACTTACAACTGAAATCATTCCTTTCAATGTGCATTACACTGCACTCATCAAAGTCCAATTTCATCTCCAGTGGTGTTGTCTATTTACCTAGTTTTGTTCTTTCCTATTGGAGCTCATCACATTCCTTTGGAGTATGCACACAAATGATCTTGAGACAGCAGGGGATAGTATGAGTGTTCTGGATTTTAGCAAATCACACCAAAAAAAAGAGGAGTTTCTGCACAGCTACAGTCTAAGGGATGTTGTACTGGAGTTGCCAAACACCCACCCACAGGGCTGCACAGCACTGCCAAGCAAAGCATGAAAGAGCAAAGTGGAATTTATACCCTGGACACAGACTGGGGAGTGGAAGAGAAGTGTGACCCACCACAGCCTCCCTGATGCACATGAATCCTAGTTCAAGTTAGTGAAGAGGAGCAGATGTTTGGTAGAATCACAGAATCATTTTGGTTGAAAAAGCCTCAAGATCACTGAGTCTAACCCTTAAACTAACACCACCACATTAAACCATGTTCAGAAGTGTCATGTCTACATGCTTTTTGAAAACCCAAGGGATGGTGACTCCACTACCTCCCTAGGCAGTCTGTTCCAGTGCCTGCCCACTCTTTCTGTAAAGAATCTTCCTAATGCCCAATCTACGCCTCCCCTGGCACAACTTTGGGCCAGTTTGTTCTATTACCTGATACTAGGGAAAAGAGACCAACCCCCACCTCACTGCAACCCCCTCTCCAGGAGCTGTAGAGAGGAACAAGATCTTCCTCTTCAAACTGAACAATTCTAGATCCCTCAGTCATTCCTCATAAGTTCTGCTCTGTTCTCTGGAGAAGATAAGGCTTTGAGGAGACCTTAGAGTAGCCTTCCAGTATCTGAAGGGGGCCTACAGGAAGGCTGGGGAGGGACTATTGACGTCTTGCAATGCCAGGACAAGGGGCAATGGGTTTGAACTGGCAGAGGGGAGATTTAGACTGGATGTTAGGNTTTGCCACAATCGTGGGTAAGCAGCCGAGCAGCCTCAGCTTCACCTCCTGCTGCCCCACGATCTACACTTCAAGGCACTGCCGCAAAGACTGCCGACAAGGAGCCAAGGGACTATCGTCAAATTCCTACTCCACTGCCGTGAGTACCGCAGACGTTCCCTAGGGCTCCAGGCTGCCTTTGTTTGCAAGTCCAGCAAAGCTATTTCTTATAGCAACCTTTCCAAGCTTCCTGATTTTCCTGAATTACTAAACTCCCTGTAAACATCCTTGTGAAAGATTTTCCCGACGGAATTTCTGAACCTTAACTAATATTTTATAGACAGTTGTGGATGGGGCTTTCCGGAAGTAAAATAACTGCAGATTTTTATAATTCCTGCCTCGTGAAATCCCACACCCGAGTCACCTTCCAACCTTACCATTCTATGATTCTATGATTCTATATTAAACAGGACTGACCCCAAAACTGAACTCTGGGGAACATCACCTGTGACCAGACAGCAACTGGACTTAACTCCAGTCACCACCACTCTTTGGGCCTTGCCATGCAAATATTTTTTTACCCATCCAAGCCATGAGCAGCCTCTTTCTCTGGAGGGATACTGTGTGAGAACCTGTCAAAGGCTTTACTAAAACCCAGGCAAACAACATCCCCAGCTTTTCTTTATCCACTAAGTGGGTCACCTTGTCAGAGAGGGAGACCAGGCTTGTCAAGCAGGATCTGCCCTTCATGAACCCTGCGGGTGGCATTTTGAATAGTCCACTGAAGATTCATGTGACATAGAGAGCATCTTCTGATGGATGACTTATTTCAGTCAGCGTGACTAGAGGACAGAGAGAGATAATTAGCTCTGAGCTGTCTTAGGTACCAAGAGCAATGATGCCTGAGGCTTCAGCCCAGCAATATAACCATTTGCCAAAGACTGCGTTGCTGTGAGTGCTCTGCTATTGATATCCCAGCCAGCTGGACTTAAGGTAGTGCAGGCATATCAGCTGCAACCCTTGTGCATAGGCACTTGAGTGCTCTTTAATTTGCTTTCTGTACATTTGCTGTCTTTTCAGAGACATCACTATCTCTTATCAGGTCCAATCACTCAGAAGAGATATAAAGGGAATGTATTTCTCATGAAGGATTAATCTCCCTGAACTCCAGCCCTCAAGTGCATGCAGCTGCAGCTGCTGTATTGGCTGGCAGTATTCTTCTACACCCTGCTCCGTGCTGCCAACTCCCCCTGTATTATTATGCAGTTTTGTAGCCCTTGGGGATTTTCCTGGAAGTTCTTGTTTTCCTGTGACTTTAAGTTTTTCATAACCTGAATATTTCTTTGTCACACAAAGAGGTAGGAAAATGTCAAAACTAAAGACACAAGCACTGGAAGTGAAAGAAAAGAGAAGGATTTATGAGTCCTAATGCCATATGATGGTTTTCTTTTTTCAAAGCCTGAATTACAGTTACCCAAAACGGATTGCTGCTAAATATAACATAGCCCCAAATCAAAACAGGAGACAACTTAGGCAGACAGCACATGCTGGGGCTGCTTCCAGCTGCCAATCTGTAGGGATGTCCATGTCTTCTCATGCTGACTCCTCCACTCTTCTGAGAGGAGATGCTGCAGAATCACAGCACCTGCAGCTTGAGTGTGGCAGGGCACACCCAAGTCCCTGCTCCAGGAGGTTTGAATGGGGTGTGAAACTGTTTTGCTCCCCTCCACCTCTGGCTCCAGGGGTTTGGAATATGGAAAGAAGTAGGCACCAAGTTCCTTACCCCACCCCCATGGGCTTGAACAGGGAAGAGCAAATCTCCCCAGCATAGATATATGGCAGCTGGACACAGTATCTAGTCGGACCTTGACTGGGACTTTGACTTGGACCTTGAGCCGGACCTTGAGGGGAACCTGGAGTTGGACCTTGAGGGGCATCTGGCAGCAGGGTGAGGAGCAAGCACAGTCCCTGCTTTCAGACCACCACATCCTGCCTGCCTGCTGCAGGGAGCTGCCTCTGCCGCAAACCGCCGCCGGTGCTGGGCACACTGCCGAGCAGCCTGAGCTGTGCCCTGTGCTGCCCACGCTCTGTGCCCGTGGCAGCAGTGTCTGCAGGCACTTTGGACTCTGGCAGGGTCACTCACATTGGGTCCTGTGCCGCATTGATCCACCTCTGGATTACAATTTGCAGTTCCAGACACTGCTACAAAGCAGCCAAGGGACCAGCTCCAAATTCCTACTGCACCGCTGTGAGTAGCACAGACCTGCCCTAGGGCTCCAGGCTGCCTTTAGTTGTAAGTGCAGCAAAGCTGTTCTGTAGCAAACCTTTTCCAACTTTCTGATTTTCCTGCATTACTAAATTCCCTCTAAGCATCCTTGTGAAGATCTTCCCCAACAAATTTTGAACCAATTTGTATAGAGTTGTGAGTGGGGCTTTTGGAAATAAAGTAACTACAGATTTTATAATTCCTGCCTTGTTAATTCCCACAACCAATTCATTGAGACAGGAGGAAACAAAAAGTATGCTGTGAAAGATACTAAAAAAAACAAACCAAAAAGGAAAGGGAAACCCAGAAAATCATCAGGTGCTCCCAGAAATTAAAGAATGTGGACAATGAATGAATGTGGTCACAAGCACAGGAAACAGTGCAGAAAGGGTATAGAAGACAAAAGTGGGCAAGTCTCTACCATTTAGGCAGAACTATTAGTGTGCCAATTCCCATCTGCCTGTTTGTCATCTGCCACAGCATCCTGCTGAACAGGAACCAGCCTGATGTGATCACAGGTGAAGGAAAGTCATCAATACCCTTGAAGATCTGTCCAGGGATATTTTGCACTCAGGGAAAAGGGCCAGTCAGGAGAAATCCTTTGGGAGGAGGATGGAAATATTGCCAAGGGTTTATGTGGAGCGTTGCTCCTCTCTCTCATCTGTTTAGGCAGCATATACAGCAACGGAATCCCTGCCCCTGTGTCTGCACAGTGCCTGGCAGAAATCAGGAGCTGCAGTCAAATAAAAGAAGGGAAATGCAGTGAGAAAAGGAAAGCAGAAAGCAGGATTTTGTGTGTGTGTGTGTGTGTGTGTGTGCCCAAGACACTCAAGCCCATCCTAGTGAATGGTAATTTATCTGCATTTGAGGGCTTCATTCTTCCAATTTGTTTGTCAGGCATTTTCAGCTGTGTTCAACTCTGACAGGTGATTTTACTGAACACAGATTTTTAGGATTATGTTTTTTGTGGAAGTGTATCTAGGCATTTAAATGATGATGAATGCTCCACCAGCACCCTGTTTCATTTAAAACTCATTGCCTCTCTCTTGTGCAGATTTCTTCTCCTTGTTACTGGGAAGAATTATACATAAGCAAGCCATAAAATGCAGAAGTGCAGGGAATAATTACACTTTGAAAAGACAAATGGAAAATGAGACACAGGAAAGAGAAAAGGGTAAAATGTGAAGAAAAGGAAATCAAGCCCAAGTCCCACAAGAACTATTTAGCTATGTAAAATCAAGCATGTATGTAATCATGCTTTCTGAAAAGGAGTCATTTCAAAATACAAGTGGAACAAAAATTTTGTCTGTAAAAATGTATCCTGCATTGTACTCTTCTGCCAGAGGGCTACATAAACCTGCTAACACTCTGTTGTTCTGTAGAGATCTTTTCTTCATCATAGAATCATAGAATGGTAAGGTTGAAAGGGACATCAAGGATCAGCTAGTTCCAACCCCCTGCCATAGGCAGGGACACCTCCCACTAGTACAGCTCACTCAAGGCCTCCTCCAACCTGGCCTTGAACCCCTCCAGGGAGGGAGCAGCCACAACCTCCCTGGGCAACCTGTGCCAGTGTCTCACCACCCTCTCTGCAAACAACTTCCGCCTAACATCCAGTCTAAATCTCTCCTCTGCCAGTTCAAACCCCCTGCCCCTTGTCCTGGCATTACAAGACCTTGTCAATAGTCCCTCCCCAGCCTTCCCCTGTACTGGGGGTTCCAGAACTGTACACAGTTCTTCAATGTTATTTTATCTCCTCACACTAATGAGTGCAAGAAATCAGCATAAGGTCAGGTGCATTGAGCAATGCATCTCCTTCCAGCATGGAAAACTCACCATGATCCATCAGTGTCCTCATAACAGCCCAGAAGGCAAATCATGTCCTGGGCTCCATCAAGAGGAGTATGACCAAGAGGGCAAGAGAGGGGATTCTGTCCCTCTACTTTGCTCTGGTGAGACCCCACCTCAAATACTGCATCCACTTCTGGTGTCCCCAGAATAAGAAGGACACAGAGCCTTTGAAGGGAGCCCAGAGGATGGCCATAAAGATGACCCAAGGGAAGGAGCATCTCTCTTATGAGGACAGGCTGAGGGAGCTGGAGTTAGTCAGCCTAGAGAAGAGAAGACTCTGGGAGGACCTTAGAGCTGCCTTCCAATACCTGAAGGAATCCTACAGGAAGGCTGCAGAGGGACTTTTCATGAGGGTGTCTGGTGAAAGGACAAATAGGAATGGTTTGAAGTTGAGGGAGAGTAGGTCTGGATCTTAGGAAGAAGTTCTTCAGTACAAGGGTAGTGAGAACCTGGAGCAGGCTGCTCAGGGAGGTTGTGGATGCCTCCTCACTGAGGGTGTCCAAGGCCAGGTTGGATGAGGCCTTGAACAGAGGAGTCCAGTTGAGAAGCATCCTGCCCATGGCAGGGAGGTTGGAGTAGATGATCTCTAAGGGCCCTTTCAACTTAAGCCTGTCTATGATTCTAAGAAGACCTATTTGATGCTAAGCCTATGATCCATTTTCTCACTAAAAGGAAACTAGGCATGTCTGTAGCATGTGCTGCTGTGTGGCAAAACACATTTGATCACAGAGCTATTTCCCAAACATGGACACTTATTAAAGACAATGATAATCCACAGAAACTGGATGCTTTTAGAGTGCCTTGGCTGGACTGATGCAGACCTTAATAGAGGGACTTTTAACTCCAGTTTCATGCACTTTGCAGCAACAGAAAACAATGAGGGGAAACTTATTTACCAGCTGTAAGTTGTAAAAATAACTTTACAATGTTCAGAGTTAATGTCTCACACAGTTCTGGTTATGAGGTAAATACTAATAACTTACAATGCACTCAAAATGCCACTGCCTTGCTCTGCCTGTGAGTAGTGTTCATGGGAGATAATTACAGCAAATGAGAGAGTTTTTCGGGTGAAAAGGATTGTTCAGTTGATCTCCTCTATCATTTTAAAGTCAATGTGTTGTGGTTTTATCTCATTAGACAAATTACTACTAAACAAATAAATCCTTCACCTAGTGGAGTTGTAACCTTCAGAAAGTTTCTGCTGCCTTTAGGGTTTTTTCTCATTTTTTTTGTTCATCTGCTTAATGTCATTAGATTTCCAAAGCAGGGACTTTCTCACTAAATACTCTGCTCTCAGCCATGGCTCAGTTTAAAAGACCTTGACCTCATTTAGAGTCTGCTCACTGCTGCAATATAATGTTAATAGGGAGTGCAAAACAGTAGCACCTAGAATAGCCATCAGAGACTATTCTATAGACCCATACTTCACTCCAATGAAGTTTTCCTTTCTCATGTTTTATCACACCCCTTTCCTTCTCTGCACAACTCTTAACTGTTCTCAGCTGCTCTGCTGAGTGCTGTCCATCTTGACCTTGAAAGCCCACTCATCAAAGATTTATAACTGGGATTAATGTCTTACCACCTCTTAAGTTAAATACACAGATTTCCCCTTCTAAATCCTCAGAAATACACACAAACACAAACACACACACACACACACATACACACACACACATACACATACACACACACACACACACACACACATACACATACACACACACACACACCAGCCCCTTGATTTCTTTTTGTGGTTCACCCTTGGGCANAGCCCAGCACACAGTTGCTGTCTGGGCTGCACTCACACTGCAGGCTCATGTTGAGTTTTTCATCACCCCAGACCCCCAGGTCCTTTTCCTCAGGACTGCTCTTCAATTTCATTGAAAGGTATCCTTTTTCCCACAGACAGCACAAAGAAAATATCACCAAGGACACTGCTGACCCTAAAAGAACTGCTTCAGAAAGAGCTGAAATAAGAAGCAGCCTTGTTTTTCCCACAACTTACCACACAACAGGGACATTAACACGATTCCCCAGTGACAGACCATAAGCCATGAGTCCACCAGTTTTAATACCTTTCTCAGAACAGCTTCTGCATTTAAAGTTTAAAAAAAAAAGTTTGATATTTAAAGCAAGAGGATTCCATCTGCCCTTTATGAGCTTTACCAGTCACAAGGCACAATCAGAGCTCCTCTGCCAGCACCAACATCCGGCTCTCATGCTGCTGATGACACAACCGATTACACTTCACGGATACATGAGAACTGCTAGCAGCAGGTCCAAGGAAGGCTTAGCCTTCCACCACTTTTTTAAAGGCTTTGATCCAAAATGTGATTCACAGCTCCTTAATTTTTTTTTCCCCATGTGGATATGCATTTGAAATACTACTCCAAGGAAAGCTGTTTGCTTTTCTTTTGAGGGGTATGAATACAGTAAGCGAAATGCTCCAGACCACTGTACGAAGTGAGGGACCTTTTTTCACACACAGCTATTTTCTCAAGGCCAAATCCTGTTCCAAATGAAATCCAGGAGAGGTTTACAATTGATTGCAGCAAGATCAGGATACTGCACTTAAGGTCAAGTTCTTTCATCAGAGCTTAGCCTTTGTGTATCGCAGTATCACAGTATCAGCAAGGTTGGAAGAGACCTCAAAGAATAAGTGGTCAGACTCAGTGTGGATTGGTTGTCCTTGGGAAAAAAAATATCCTGATGCTCCACAGCAAGCATTGTATATATAATCAGTTGTAAACTTTCTTATGGCCCTAGTATTATTTTTACAAGTCCAAGTTAGAGCTGGAATTGTAGACTCATAGAATGGTTTGGGTTGGAAGGCACCTCCAAGGTCATGCAGTCCAGTCCCCCTGCAGTGAGCAGGGACATTCTCCACTAGAGCAGAAAGAATAGGATCATAGAATCATAGAATCATAGAATGGTAAGGTTGGAAGGAGACCTCAAGGATCATCTAGTTCCAACCTCCTGCCACAGGCAGGGACACCTCCCACTAGCACAGGTTACTCAAGGCCTCCTCCAACCTGGCCTTGAACACCTCCAGGGAGGGAGCAGCCACAACCTCCCTGGGCAACCTCTTCCAGTGCCTCACCATGTAGGATCAAACTTGCAGATCTACCAAAAAATACTTGGTGAACAACAATCCCAATCTATCTAAAAGGCAACAGGAGAAGAAAAGCAGCTTCGTTTTCTTGTAATCTGAAGAACTTTCAGTCACATTTCCTTCCACTCTTTCCTTTTTTTCTCCTTCCTTCTCACTCACCTCCTCCATTCTCTCTCACCTCTTCCTCTCAGTTCTCCCATCTTAATCCTTACATAAGAATCAAACTCTGTGTCTAGGACATACACATTTGTGCTCTGTAATGTGGCATGTTTTGAAACAGTCAGATAATGCCTTTTCAGAGATATTGTATGTCTGATTTCTAAAGAATCCAGCTCTGAACACTTTCACCTGGGCTGCAGTCCCTGTGCTCATGCTGGCACTAGTGACTGCAAACAGGCTAGCCGCCTCCAGTGGTGTTCAGCTGCCTAATCTAAGTGCCTAATTATGAGATACCCTGGAGTCTGTGAGACATAGCTACAGCCAGCAGTGGCAGGTATGATAGGGGAAGCCAGAACCCTTCTGCCTGTGTTTAGGCAACCAACAGCCTTGAGTACTGTCCATGTAGGGTGACTTGCTGTATGGGCTCTGTTTTCAGAACTGAATAGGGCTCTGGTCTTAGATGTCATAGCTATCATACAGACACCTATGTAGATATAGAATGGTAAGATTGGAAGGGACCTCAAAGATCATCTAATTCCAACCAATGCTTAGCTTAGATTCCAACCATATGCTTAGATTTAAATATCACAGAATCATAGAATGGTAAGGTTGGAAGGGACCTCAAAGATCATCTAGTTCCAATCCCCTGCCATAGGCAGGGACACCTCCCACTAGCACAGGTCACTCAAGGCCTCCTCCAACCTGGCCTTGAACACCTCCAGGCAGGGAGCAGCCACAACCTCCCTGGGCAACCTGTGCCAGTGTCTCACCACCCTCAATGCAAACAACTTCCTCCTAACATCCACTTTCAATCTCCTCTCTGCCAGTTCAAACCCATTGCCCCTTGTCCTGGCATTCCCAGACCTTGTCAATAGTCCCTCCCCAGCCTTCCTGTAGCCCCCTTCAGATACTGGAAGGCTACTCTAAGGTCTCCTGGAAGCCTTCTCTTCTCCAGGCTGCAGAGCCCCAACTCTCTCAGCCTGTCCTTACAGCAGAGCTGCTGCAGCCCTCTGAGCATTTTTGTGGCCTCCTCTGGACCCACTCCAACACTTTAATGTCCTTCATAGAACAACTTAGGTTAAAAGGGACCTTAGGGATCATAAATATCTAGATTTAGAGTTGAATTTTTTTTTCATCTGGTTTTGACTGGCTGAAGGAGCACTGTCATCTTTGTCATACATACTCTTCCTTAAAGATTTCATATTACTTGTTGGCAGTTTTGATGCCAAATGAAGGCAGATTTTAAAGATTAAAAAATCCAAAGTGACTAAAATACAACAAGTCAAACAAGAACTTGCTACTTAATTACTACTTCTTAAGGAAGGGATTGCCTGCAGTTTATAGACACACAGCAAAAACTGGGAATCAGCTGCTGTCTTTGGTCTGCCTTGCTAAAGCCTATGAAGAAGATGATCCTTATCCAGAACAGCAACGAAGCCCCTCTGCTGTGGCACATAATGAACTGAGATTTCTGAGTATTGGCAGAGATAAACTGATACTAAAGTCATTACCATTAATCTGGTGCTCAATATGTGGAGCCTACAACGTGCATGTGATTACTGCCCTGCTGAGTTTGAGACAGGAGTGTAAATAGCTTTGTGAAAAATAAACTGCCAGTGTCTCAATTCAGAAACAACTGCCTGGCTTTAATGAACTCTAATTCAAACACTTTGGTTTCATACACCAAGTAGAGCATAGCAGTGCTCGTTGGGAAACATTGTGTTTTATCAATACAACTGTGCCAGATGAAAATCAATTCTGTAGCTGATGGTGTTTTTCAGTAGGACAGGGATGTATTTTATCTATTAGGTATGGCTGATTGGTTAAGCTACAGACCTTAATAACAACCAGACCAGAAGTCTCTGACAGGCAGAAAACCAACTCATGATTCAAGAGCATGGGCTTGCAGCCAGCAGTGCCCATGTCTGTCTGAACAGGCAGAACAAGCTGCTACTTGGCTCTTGGTAGCTGAGATGTGACCACAACATCCTCTGAAAGCAGAGGTCAGGGCACTTATCCCTGGCTGGGAAATGTTACAGATCTGATCAGGATTTTGTAACTGGAACACAGTGAGCAGCAACTATCAGCAAACCTCACCTATGGTGAGCCAACTGACTCAACATGGGATTGGAAACAGAATCATAGAATAGAATCATAGAATCAATCAGGTTGGAGAAGACCTCCAAGCTCATCCAGCCCAACCTAGCACCCAGCCCTAGCCAAGCAACCAGACCATGGCACTAAGTGCCCCATCCAGGCTTTGCTTCAACACCTCCAGGGATGGTGACTCCACCACCTCCCTGGGCAGCCCATTCCAATGCCAATCACTCTCTCTGGCAACAACTTCCTCCTAACATCCAGCCTAGACTTCCCCTGGCACAACTTGAGACTGTGTCCCCTAGTTCTGTTGCTGGTTGCCTGGGAGAAGAGCCCAACCCTACCTGGCTACAACCTCCTTTCAGGTAATCATAGTGGAGAATTAGACTGGGGGCTTTCAGAAGATGTAATCTTAAGTAATTTTTATTCTATTAAATCTACAAAATCATAAACCAGTTGGATTCTTCCTTGGTTTTGCCTTTGGTGGTTCTCAAATACTGATGAAGGTTTCATGGAGGGCAGAGAGATGTCAAGTTTAGCTCTGCCTTAAGCAGGAGGTCAGCACTGGTACAGGTTTCCCAGGGAGGTTGTGGATGCCTCCTCC
Source organism: Ramphastos sulfuratus (assembly GCA_013399055.1). NCBI lineage: Eukaryota > Metazoa > Chordata > Aves > Piciformes > Ramphastidae > Ramphastos > Ramphastos sulfuratus. Next base: position 13,446 of record WBNM01018395.1, on the reverse strand, counting down.
ATGAAGGTGTCCAAAGCCAGGTTGGACAAGGCATTGAGCAGCCTGGTCTAGTGGGAGGTGTCCCTGCCCATGGTAGGGAGGTTGGAGTAGATGATCTCGAAAGTCCCTTTCCAATGGGAGGTGTCTCTGCCCATGGCAGGGAGGTTGGAGTAGATGATCTCTAAAGTCCCTTTCTAATGGGAGGTGTCTCTGCCCATGGCAGGGAGGTTGGAGTAGATGCTCTCTAAAGTCCCTTTCCAATGGGAAGTGTCCCTGCCCATGGCAGGGAGGTTGGAGTAGATGATCTCTAAAGTCCCTTTCTAATGGGAGGTGTCCCTGCCCATGGCAGGGAGGTTGGAGTAGATGCTCTCTAAAGTCCCTTTCTAATGGGAGGTGTCCTTGCCCATGGCAGGGAGGTTGGAGTAGATGATCTCTAAAGTCCCTTTCTAATGGGAGGTGTCCCTGCCCATGGCAGGGAGGTTGGAGTAGATGCTCTCTAAAGTCCCTTTCTAATGGGAGGTGTCCTTGCCCATGGCAGGGAGGTTGGAGTAGATGATCTCTAAAGTCCCTTTCTAATGGGAGGTGTCTCTGCCCATGGCAGGGAGGTTGGAGTAGATGCTCTCTAAAGTCCCTTTCCAATGGGAAGTGTCCCTGCCCATGGCAGGGAGGTTGGAGTAGATGATCCTTAAGGTCCATTCCTTGAACCCAAACCACTCTATGAATCTATGACTCAATCTTACAATGCTTAGAAGATTCAAATGTCTGCAGATTCCACAAGAGGCTCAAGGCACAAAAACTCTCCATGAGGTCTTACTTGACAGCTATTTCTGACCCTTAATGCCAGAGTCAGCCTTGAACCTCTATGTTCTTGAGCCTACAAAGTGCTGAAAAGCAGGAAATCATGTTTCATCAAAGGCAGCTAGGAGTGCTTACACTTTCATCTGCTTTTGATTTACCCTCACAAAGTGTTGGGAGGAAGCCCCTAACACAAACTATTGGCCATGTTGATGCATGAGTAATGTCCTTTTCAGAGAGGTAGAGAGGTGGAATTTAAACCCAATAGAAAAAGGACTTTCCTGTTGTTACAAACCATTGACTCCTATACAAAAGCAACCACTCTGCTTCAACCCACTAAATTCCTCAAGTCTGAGGTGTTTTGTTTGAGTCTGAGTAAACAACTGTAATTATAGGTCAATTAAATTAAAATCCATAGAGGCTTTGTCTTGATATTTTCAGTGTCATTTTTCATTTTAAAAACTGCAGAGCTCTGTAATTTTCTCAACCCCACAGTTAGATGTCCAATCCAGGTTAAGTTCCAATAATTACTTTTTATTTTTTTGTGTGTGCATTCTATAATTAAGTAGGATTACTGAGGTGAGAAGCAGAGGAAGAACAATGCAGATAACAGCACTGAAGGTGTGCTTGTAGAAAATAAAAGGAAAAAAAAAACAAGTAGAGCTCAATTCAAAACTTTAAAGATGGAACTATTGATTAGTCTTATATTTCAATATGAAGTTAATAAACAGGAACTTGAAAACCTCTTCCTACAAAGTCAAAGATGCACATCATAGCTGATGGCCTTGTTGACAGAAAAAAATCACATGAGGTTGTTTATCAAATCTAGTCTCAACCTTCCTACCTCCGTAACTATCCACCTAATTATCAGAGATTTCAGGAAAAAAAAATACTGATTTATTTGTCCTGATGTGTATTCAGAAAGTTATCATGAACTCTGCAGGGGTTTGCAGTGCTCTGATTTTTTATCATGCAAACTGTTTTTTAGTAGAGAGGATAGAGTGTAACATTGTCCTGGTAGGGCATAAATCCTGCTAGACTGGTTTAACCCTTGCTCTCCTCCTCCTGATGTGGGTCCAGGAGTTGTAGTATAGAATCATAGAATCATAGAATGGTAAGGTTGGAAGGGACCTCAAGGATCATCTAGTTCCAACCCCCTGCCATAGGCAGGGACACCTCCCACTAGTACAGCTCACTCAAGGCCTCCTCCAACCTGGCCTTGAA
>WBNM01018384.1:0-35020 GCA_013399055.1 Ramphastos sulfuratus | reverse complement strand
GCCCTCTGAGCATCTTCGTATCTAATGCTTGGAGCCACCAAGGGCTGTTACCCCTCTGCCATTCCTAGCAGCATGCCATAACTCACACAAAATATCTATGGTTTGCAAGAGGGAAGAAACAGCCAACAGTGCCTCACTTCACATTGCCTGCTCCAGCTCTGGGGCACGCAGACAATGTTTTGCCTCATTTGTCAGCTCACTCAGAGTTCAGGTCTAAAGTAAATGCAAAGAATTTCTGTGCTGTGAGTCAGTGTGATGACAAGGCTGGATTGCATAGCTCAGTCTCTGGAATCAACCAAACGATTGGTATCAAGAAATCTAATTACTGAGTCATCAAATATGCAAGATGCCAAGAACTACATGAGGCAAAGTACAAATAGTCTGCTCAAGTTTGACATCAGGTTCAGAATTTGATTTAAAGGCTTTTTCTTTCTTTCTTTTTTTTTTTAAAAGGCCTTGTGTTATACCATCCCTTGCCAAAGTCAACAGCAAGAGCAGCAGTCAATTTTCCCACATGGCTTGCTAAGACATTTAAATGGTTTGACAAAATTATCTAATTCACTTGAAAATGTTCTGACAAAATCTGACTTCATTACCAAATGTATTTATCCTGGCTTTATCCAGTGCAGAAAGTAAATTTTTTTTCAGACCCTGGTATGAAGCGCATGCTAGAGCAAAGCATTTTACTCATATTGCTATCAATTAAACTGAAAGTGTGTGACTGAGGAATATCCTGCATACAGAACATGGCAGTTGTGCTCCAGGTTTAAAGATCTTTTTTTTTTTTTTTTTTTTTAATTTCAGGTAGCAGAGGTTTCTTTTAACATTCCTTGTAGCATATGTCACATTTAATCTCTAACTGGGCTTCGCTTTGCCCACTGCAAAAATAGGCTCTTTTGATTTGTAGCAGAATGAAGAGTGAAAACCAGCTTTTAGTATTAAATCTTAGGTGAATGTTGCACTTGGCTTGCTTTCTGTTAGTTTTTTTAAAGTTGTTCCTATCTAAGTCATCTAAAACTCTGCTTAGCTTAGCTTGTAAGCTCCCTCTGTAGAGGCCAGTTTAGAATATTTAGTGTGATAAATTATCAGCTTAAGTGTAACCGATATGGCTAAAGTTAAGAGAGCTTGAGTGGTGCCACCCAGTGAGGGATTTGCACCAATTGAGCCTAATGACCTAACAAGGTGACTTTGTAGGATCTGAACATGGCCCCTTTATAAGTGGCTATGAGGGCCTCTGTCACTTGTGGTACCCATAACAAACAGCACTGCTGTGCTCAGGAGAAGCTGGGGGTGCTGGCAAATAATAAGTGTCTTGGGCAGGCAATGTGTCTCCAGGGGAAAGGAAAGTGAAACAAGTTCTTTTATAGTCCTGTGACAGTTTAGGTCATTTCTGCTCTGTAAACACAACAGGAAATGAAGAACTGCTGGGATTAAGACATTTGTGATGTCCATAGGTGATGATTAATGAGAGCTTTGTAGCCAGTTTTGGGACTCTTTAATATGAAAGAGTAAGTAGTCAAGGTTAGAGGAAGCTGCTTACACAACTCTCTTTTGCCTGGGCTTCTCACTGGTTCAGACATGTTCCAGACCTCCCTGAAGAGCCACTTACCTGTACAGAAATCAGGACTTACAAACAATCAAATGAAAAGGGGACATTTAAATCAGGCTACTTAAACATCAGAAATTTTGTTTGCTTGCTTCTTAGCACCTGTGAATTCATACCACAGAAAGACTTAGAGGAAAGAGTTCTCTGTTGAAAATTTTGTCCTGCACTTCCCTTTGCGTAAATTTACACCCAGGTGCACAGAGCCTCCCCTCTTGCTCAACGAGGGAACAACAGAGTTCAATTTCCTGAAAGTTTTAAGGTTGAAAACAAATATGCAGGATAAAATCTTTTGTGTGTTAGGTTTGTATGCAAACTACTTTGGCAGTAAGAGATGATAAGCCAGCTCCTACCCACCTCTCAGCCCAGCGGGACCACGTGTCAGGTGCTTCCATTTCAAAGCAGAGTCTGGTCCAGCTCCCCTGTCAGTAAGCTATGGAGCTGGGGGAGAGCAGCCTCCAGCAGCCCCCCTGCTCTGCTCTATGGCATTGCTTTTGGCATACAAAGGGTTTGGTGAGTGCTTGCTCATCAGATGGGACGAGACTCCAATTGTGGCTGTAGGAGTTGACCATGAGCCAGCAATGTGCTGTGGTGGCCAGGAGGGGCAATGACATTCTGGGGTGTATTAAAAGGGGTGTGGCTAATAGGTCGAGAGAGGTTCTCCTGCCCTTCTACTGTGCCCTGGTGAGGCTGCATCTGAAGTACTGTGTCCAACTCTGGGCCCCCCAGTTCAATAGGGACATAAGAACTGCTTGTGAGAGTCCAGTGCAGAGCCACAAAGATGTTTAAGGGAATGGAACATCTCTCTCATGAGGAGAGCCTGAGGGAGCTGGGGCTCTTTAGCTTGGAGAGGAGGAGACTGAGGGGAAACCACATTCATGTTTATCAAGATGTGAAGGGTGAGTGCCAAGAGGCTGGAGCCAGGCTCTGTTTAGTGATGCCCAATGACAGGACAATGGGCAATGGGTGGAAGTTGAGGCATAGGAATTTTCATGGAAACACGAGGAGGAATTTTTTCACATTGAGGGTGACAGAACACTGGAACAGGCTGCCCAGGGGGGTTGTGGAGTCTCCCTCTCTGGAGATATTCAAAACCTGCCTGGAGGCGTTCCTCTGTGGTCTTCTCTAAGTGATTCTGCTCTGCAGGGGGGTTGGACTTGAATGAGCTTTCGAGGTCCCTTCCAGCCCCTGGCATTCTGTGATTCTGTGATTTTGAGTCTCACTTGTTTGTGAGCAAGGAGGTTTTCTGGAGCATGACTGTTTCTGGGATAAGAGCTAAGAAATCACCACAAACCCTGTCAAAGAAATGGGGGAGATTCTTTCCAAAATGGAATAACAGAACCATAGAGTCTTTTTGGTTGGAAAAGATCTTTGACATCAAGTCCAACCATTCTGTAACTTTACCAAGGCTGGGGCTAAACCATGGCCCTCAGCACCACATCTCTGCAGCTTTAAAACACCTCCAGGGATGGGGATTTAACCACCTCCCTGGGCATCCTGTTCGAGGGTTTTAGAACCCTTTCAGTGCAGGAGTTTCTTCTGATATCCCCTGGTGCAACTTAAGGCCATCTCCTTGAACTGCCAGAATCCAGGCCAGGCAGGAAAATACATTTATATACCTAATTCTCGTTACTTCAAGAGAAAATGAAGTGTCTACTTACCTGTAATTGAATTACTTCTGTCTTACTTTTGTTCATCTTTCAGTTTGTGAGCTCACATCAATAAATTGACTAGGAACTGGCATGCTGCTAGAAACAAACTTTTCCTCCTCAGAAGTACTCTGGAGAATTGAATACCTACCCAGTTTTTATACTCAAGGAGATACATCACTCCTTTGGTGTGGATTCCACTGGGGAATGCTCTCCATTTATAACAGAACACACAAGTCAGTGTTTTAGTCTTTCTTTCAAAAGTACTAAAACCAATAACAAGAAACAGATCTTTCTGACAGCTGAAAACATTTTCAGTGGAGGAAGCCAAGAACCCATCATAATTTATCTCAGTGTTGTGGATCCGAGCACGCAAAAGGGGCATCAGGACATCTGCAGAGAAAGAACAATGCACAGGTGCGGGGCCGAGGTTCATGTAACAAAGAAAAGCAGCAATTAAGAGCATCTGGTTTCAGGTCCCAAGCCATTTGTCTCATTGTACAAAATGTGATCAGAATTCATTTATAATCATGTCCAGATAGGCTTAGACAGGTTTTTTTCCCTTCTCTTAAAGTAAACTTATCATTAGCATAGGTTTACTTCAACAATACACAGTTAAGAGTAACCTAGTGCTTGATCAGGGGGTAAAATACTGTTTGTCCATCAGCAGAAGTAGGTTGAGCCATGCCTTTCACCTGTGGTTCTGAAAGGCCTGGACTGACTTTCATCAGAGACCCTTCAGCAGCCCATCTCCAAGTGTGCGCTGTGCTGCCTGCCCAGAAGACACTGTGAGCAAAACTACCTCAGAGTAAGAGATGAGAGGACACAGGAGGAGCTGGGAGGTTAAAGGAGTTGGTTGGAGGAACTCAGAAAGCATTTAACAGCAACCACAGCTCTTTTGCACTGCTATAAGGATTTCAGCCATCACTGGTTTGATCTGCAGTTAAAGTCACATTTAACATCTCAAAAGCTGATTTCATTTATTAATTTTCAAATTTTGTGTTGCTTTTCAAGCAAAACTTGTGCAGGTAGATGTAGACCATCCAGGCCAAAGAGAGTCATGTATCCTGGTGTAGCAAGTGATTGAGTTACCTGAATACTTCCCACCCTTTGAGGCTGTAAACTTGAGGAACTCAGACATCAGCTACCTGTGCACGCTCCACCTGCACCTGGAAGCATCTTGCTGCATACCTGCCAGAGAATAATGGCCTGAGGTGACTAAACCAAGACGACCAGTCAAGCATGCAGAGTACACACTGGGTCATACTGGGCAGACAACCTCTGTGCTTGACTGCATGTCACTGTATTGACTCCTTGGTGATCATCTCAGCCAAAGGCAGTACTCTTTGTTTCAGTGTTTTGCTTTTCTTTGACTACTTCAACTTTTGAAATCTATTTTCCTGCTAGATTGTTAGCGGGAAGAGGTTTCCCCTAAATGTTGTGGCTTTTACTGCAGTCATTCATCAGCTGCATTTCAAAGGTTGTTGAGCAGCCCTTAAAAACAACCAGGTCTTTTGGACTGGCACAGCTCCCACCCCAATGGCTGTGACTGACTGCTCTGCAGAAATGCCTCTTGCCAGAGGTTCTCATTTACCACAGGTGTTTGTGTCTGTGTGAGTTTGTGCAGGTAATGCATTGCAGACTGCTGAGTTCTGGATTAGTCCCAGATGAGACTTGCCCATGTATTTGTTAGAGAAGGCTGTGAGCACTTCAGAGCATCACTCTATACCTGAAGAGAAGGGACACACAGAAAGCCTTGGAGTGTGGCAGGAAGGGATTCCTTTGGCTCCTGGGCAATTTTGAAGTCAAAGCTGTTTTCTTATCACTGTTACTGGTACTATTAAAAATATTCTGAAGCAATTAAATTACCCAGGATACTCCAGTCCCATTAAAGGCCCTGTGGATAATGTTCTTGAGAGTGTCTAGGAAGCCCTTCTTACTGCTCATGTGCTCATTTTGGATGAGTGAAGATGCAGAGCTGGATTCAAGTGATCCAAGGCAGTATTCCAAATGAAAAATAGTATCTTGTGTTCATCCAGAAGCTTGAAAGAGACTGACTTTGCCTCACTCCTACTTTAAAACATGTCACAGAAGGAGGCAGAGAGCCAGGGGTAGAGCCTGAGTCTCTAAACAGCAGCCATCTACTGCACCTGGCCACAAGCAGAGCCAGAAAGGAGGAAACCAGCGACTGGGTGTCCTGTGCTGCAGTCAGGAAGCAGAGGCTGAGGCCCTGGGCCTGTGTCACAGCCCAGTGGCTGCTTTGCTCATTGTTTATAGAAAAGGGTCATAAAATGCAATGATGCCCAACAAGGTGATCTGCACTGAAGGATTTATGAGATATCAGGGAGAGGGGGGGAAGAGGAGAAAGGAGGAAAGAGGGAGAGAAGGAAAAGATTCCTTGCATTCCAGAAACGTAGCCAGAGGCACCTGGCAGTGATTAGTGCAAAGGTTCAGCAAACTTCAGCTAGAGTCCAGCTTAAGAAAAAGCAAAGCAAAAAGAGTGAGCAGCATAACTGCTTCCTGAGCATGTGCTGACAGCAACCCCCCAGGGCAAGACCCAGAGCACAAACACGTGGCAAGAGATTGGGTGCTATCCAGAGACCAGATTAGCAGAGCTTTACACATCATTTGTAATAGTATGGGAAGAGATGAAAATCAGGGCTCTTTTTTTTTTTTTTTTTTTTTCCCTTCCATAAAAATCTGCTCTCCTGGTCCTGGAATTCAGTTGGACTTTCTGACAATATCAGTAGCTACAGTGCTTGAGGGAGAGATTTTGTGAATGAAATGCTTGGCATGCTGGATTTTACAGCACAACCTGGCTCCATGGAAAATCTCAGGATTTACTGTAGAATCATAGAATGGGCTGGGCTGGAAGGGACCTCCAAAGGTCCAGTCCAACCCTCTCTGCAGTCAGCAGGGACATCCTCATCTAGACCAGGTTCCCCAGAGCCCTGTCGAGCCTCCCCTTGAATATCTCCAGAGATGGGGCCCAAACCACCTCCCTGGGTAACCTGTTCCAGTGTTGCACTACCCTCATGGTGCAGAACCTGTTCCTAACATCCTATCTAAATCTGCTCTGCTCTAGCTTGAAGCCATTGCCCTTGTCCTGTCACTGCAGGCCTTTGGAAACAATCTCTCTCCATCCTTCTTGTAGCCCCCTTCAGGTGCTGCCAGGCTGCTCTTAGGTCTCCCTGGAACCTTCTCTTCTCCAGGCTGAACAACCCCAACTCTCTCAGCCTGTCCTTGTAGCAGAGGTGCTCCAAGCTCCTGCATTTCCGTGTCCCTCCTCTGGCCCTGCTCCATCAGGTCCTTGTCCTTCCTGTGTTGAGGGCTCCAGAGGTGGACACAGTACTCCAGGTGAGGTCTCACCAAAGTAGAGCAAAGTGTCAGAATCACTTCTGTGGATCTGCTGGCAATGCAGCTTTTGGTGCAGCCTTAGGATGTGATTGGCCTTCTGGGCTGCAAGCTCACCTGTGATACTTCAGGAGTCACTTAAGAGAGAATGGAGCTTTTTGCTTTGTGCTGCTTGCCCTGCTGCTCTGTCAGATACTGACTGTTGATAGCCAGCAGTGGTTCTCAGAGTCGCCACTGTTTGCTGTGGCAACACACAGTGCATGAGGACTGCACTACAAAAGGAGCTTACAACCCAAAATACACAAAACCTTGTTTGAGGCAGAGGACAGATGTTTCCCAGCCTGGGTCTGGTCCTGTTTCCACTGAACTCAATGGGATATGGGTTGAAGTTCTTTGCCTAGCTGAGGAATTTGCCAATCAAACCATCACTTAATAAAAACCCATAAACTCAGAGAATTTTCATATGGGAAACATCCCAATCCTAGAGGTTTCTATTTTGTGGTTACGATTCATTCCCACTTCTTACTCAAGAACCTCACTTTGAATTTATTTTCATTATTTTCCCATTTCCAATCCCATTTTGTAGTTCCTAAGGAAGTGTAAATACTGTGTGTAGTTTTTGGCAACGGAGTTATCAGCTAGATGATGCAAAAGCACATCTTAAACCAGCTCACCACTTCCCACTCTGTTCATTTGTCTAGGAAGTGCTGTAGAGCAAAGGCTTGGCTAAGCAATGTGCAGATCTGCTTCCTACCCAGACTAGGTGCTGTGGATGAGCTCAGACAACACACACCTGCACCTCCTGACAGAAAGCTCAGTGCAGAACTGCCAGTACCCACTTGGTTTTTGGTTCTTTGTGGTACAGTGAGATTGGAACAAGACATTGAGTGTGAACCATGAACTACCGCCTGCTTTGGGGAGCTGCAGGTGGAGGCAGGATAAATAATTCCAAAGCAACATCACAGCACTTGTAGCCTTTCAGGTGTCCTTTCTCCAGGTAACTGCTAGCTCATGGCATACCCAGGCAGCTCCCTCAGGTAGGCCTCACTTACTACAGACTTTCACCATCCGAAATGTATTGTGCCACTCTTATACTGTGTCTGGCTCTGGTGTCCCCAGCATGAGGACACAGAGCTGTTGGAGTGAGTCCAGAGGAGGGCCACAAAGATGATCCAAGGGCTGCAGCACTTCTGCTATGAGGATAGGCTGAGGGAGCTGAGGTTGTTCAGCCTGGAGAAGAGAAGACTCTGGAGGGACCTTAGAGCTGCCTTCCAATAGCTGAAGGCATCCTGCAGGAAGGCTGCAGAGGGACTTTTCAGCAGAGTGTCTAGAAACAGGACAAGGGGGAATGGTTTCGAGCTGGAGAGCAGGGTTAGACTGGAGCTTAGGAAGAAGTTCTTCAGTGGGAGGGTGGTGAGACTCAGGACCAGGCTGCCCAGGGAGGCTGTGGCTGCCTCCTCCCTTGGGGGTGTTGAAAGCCAGGTTGGATGAGGCAGCTGAGTCTAGTTGAGAGGTGTCCCTGCCCATGGTGGGGAGGTTGGAATAGATGATCTCTGAGCTCCCAACCTGAGCCAGGATTGTCAAAACATGACCACCAGAATACTTATGTCCAAGTTTGACTGGGATTGCAGTTTAAGATTCCAAAGGCATCCACTGCACCCAGTGAGGGAGGGGACACATCCACATCTCTGTAATTTGACTTTTAATGATGTGTTTAAACTCCTCTGTTCAGGTGTAGGGTTCTGAGCTTTCCCTTTGCAGCAGCGGTGGGGAATCGGCTCCTTGAGTCTGACACTTGAGTTACTGAATCTGCATGGGCAGAGCCCCACCTGACCTCCAGACTGTCCCTGAGGCAGAGCTGACAACACAAGTGTTCAAGGCAGCATTTAGCATGGCATAGCAGTGTGCGTGATGGCACAGTACCATGTACTGTGACACAGCAGTGTGCGTGGTGGCACAGCACCATGTACGGTGACACAGCAGCATGCGTGGTGGCGCAGCAGTGTGTGTGGTGGCACAGCACCATGTACTGTGACACAGCAGCGTGCGTGGTGGCACAGCACCATGTACGGTGACACAGCAGCGTGCATGGTGGCGCAGCAGTGTGCGTGATGGCACAGTACCATGTACTGTGACACAGCAGCGTGCGTGGTGACGCAGCAGTGTGTGTGGGGGCACAGCACCATGTACGGTGCCACGGCAGCATGTGGGGTGGCACAGCAGTGTGTGTGGTGGCACAGCATCGTGTACTGTGACACAGCAGTGTGTGTGGTGGCACAGCACCATGTACTGTGACACAGTAGCGTGCATGGTGGCACAGCAGTGCATGTGGTGGCTCAGCACCATGCATGGTAGCACAGACAAGGTCTGTGACTGATATGGATCAGTTCTTCCAGGCGTTTTCTGTGGGGTCTGTGGTGAAGGTTTTACATAAACAAGAGATTTCTGCTTAGTCCTTTCACTTAATTGTCTGCTGATGCGTCCTCAGGAGGGGAATGCCTTTGGCCTGCAATTCTACCTGAACCACTGCCCCCTCAAGACCAGTGCTACATCTTCAGCACCATCCTACACATGGTGCTTCACAGTGGGGTTTAAAAAGCCCAAAATACCTGGTCAGTCACACCAAGCTGTGTGATGAGTGAGGAGAGAGAATTCCTCCCTGTCTCCTTGGGTGATCAGCTTACATCCTGAAGCACAAGATTTGATTACCCCTTGCCTAGCATGGAAGTGTTGGTTTTGGCCATTAAATTATCCTGTGCCTTTTTAAAAACTGGCAGAATCTGTCTGATTCTGTGACTTCCTGTGGCTATGAGTGCCACAGGCCAGGGCATGCTGAGTGAGCAAAATGTTCCTTTTGTTTGCAGCTGACCTGCTTCTCTCTGTGGTGCATGTCCTGTTGCTCTCCTGTCTTGGGCAGGATGGAGAGGAAACTGGCTCCTCCACTGCACCCCTGAAATCTGAAAGCCTACATAGAACCATTTAACTCTTCTTGAAGGGGCATGCTTCTTGGTTTGGATGTTTTCCTTTGTAAGAACCTCCTGTCTCACTACTCCAGTCCATCTTCAGCTGGGTTTAGCTCCCACGACAATCAAAATTGAATTGGTTCTGCCACTATGCAGTCCATAGTCCTTGGCAAGCAGGTTCTTGCTGCATCCAGTTGTGTAGTTCCCTGTTACTATCACAGCCTAAGGAAGCTGTGCATTGTTCCATGGTGGCCTAAGCTCAAAACCAATCAACATGCACGAGGAACAGAGGCTCTGCGTGACAGGGTGTGGGGAGCAGTTACTGCCAGCAGGGCTAAAGTCACCAAAAGGCATCTTCAGGTGGAAAAGCTTTCCTGCTTGCATGGTGTATTGCATACAGCTCAGCTGTTAGCAACAGTAACTCCAGCAGCATGCAGCTGGAAAGCTGAGAGATTCAGAAAGGTCTCACTAGTACCTTACTGGTGTCTGGAGCAGGAAATGGCTGGGAGTGAGGTCAGTGCATGGTTAACAGGCTAACAGGTTCCCTTCTGGTAATGCAGCAGTGAAAGCCTGGCAGCAGGTTTATTTGTTGTTTGAGTTACAAAGTGTTTTACCATCAAACAGCTTTGTAAGACAGGGCAGCCAGTATCAGCAGCCAGACCACATCAGCACTGCTAGAGACCTCTAAGAATTGTGGGTTCTTCTTGGCCTTGTCACCAGGTTAGGGAGAGAGGATAAAGATTTATGCTCCTGAACAGGAATATTCCACACAGCCAGAAGCCCTCAAATGTAATCAGTTAAGGGTAAGGATTTTTGTTTTACATGTGTGCGAGAGTATTTATTTATCTCTCTAGCTCCATGTAGGCACAGATAGACATTAAAGGCCCCAGAAGGAGCTGCAAATTTACTGACTTATACAAGTTCCAATTAAGCAAAATAGAGGGCATGTATTTATTATTAGTATCCAAACCAAAGCAGACTGTGGCTGTAGTGGAGTATTAACAGGAAATGTCCTGGCTATTAGTTATTGAAACATGTATGGCTGAGCCACTGCCTGGGTATTCTGGCTGCATCCACAGGAGTTTCTGTCCCATGTAGCTCAGTGGTTCTTCTTTCACACAGGAGGCACCTCCTCCTTTTGGGCTCTTTTCCCTTGCTACTGCATTATCTGTTTCATTTGTATCAGGAATGAGCCATCCTCTTTTAACAACCTGAGTCTCACAGCAACCTAATTAGTAGGCAAATATTCAGGAGAGAATTAAAAACATGGCATGGGGAGCCGGAGAGGGAGCTGCTGAGAAAGCTTTCCCTGAGTGTGCCGAGGCACATGCACACGTGCAGGCACACAGCGTTTGAGGGACCAGCTCGGGCTGCAGCCATTGGGAGGGGTATTTTAAGGAGACCAATCCCCATGGTTCTGCTGCTGAGTCACAAAATGTAACTTCTGGCCAATGTGTGGAATTACTCATTTGGGAGAGACTGAGCAGAACACAGCAGATGTTACAGTGGCCTGCTCCACTGTGTGAAACTCTCCTCAGGCAGAGGAGGCAGAGATGATGGTCAGGTGTTAGAAGGAGCTTTCAGGGTTTCAGCTGAGGTGGCGAGTTCCTAGGATACTGGCTGCAGCAGACAGCTATGTTTACTGAGCTGCAGCACGGTGACAGCAGTGCCAAGCAGGAGCAGCGAGCTGCCAGCTCAGCCAGCGGGAGCAGGGCCCCGCACCCCTCCTGCCTCGCCTGGGGACTCTCACCTGCTCTTCACCAAGTCGTTCCAAAGGCTTCAAGGTACAAACACTCACAGCTGGTGAGCTCACACAGGAAAAAGGGGAATGCAAGAGTGCAAACTAAAAATAACAATCAGACTGTTAAAATTCTTCTTCAGATTTAAATAGCCTCTGGGAGTCCTCACAGTGGGTAGGGAAGCTGGGTTCCTTGGTATGCTCCCAGCTGGGCACCTTCAATGCACCACTCCTGTGTGACATGCAACATACCTGCACAGAATGGAAGGCTGCGAGTACTCGGCCGTCCCAGCAAAGCACTGGATGCAGGACAACCAGGCAGGCCCCTCTGGGGTGCTACTTTTCCTAGCAGGAGCCAGGAGAGGACACTACAGAGGACACTTCAGAGGACACTCAGCACGGGCAGTTGCAGAGCACTGGTTCTCCAGAAGTGTCCCTCCCTCAGTCAGAGCTGTTCCTGGCTCGGCCAGGCCTGGGAGCTCTTACTTCATCTTTGGTTTCTCTTTCAAATGTGTGTGTGTGGTTAGGAGCCTTTGAAATGTCACTATCATGATGTCTTCTAGCGATTATCTTTCCAATGAAAACAACTGCAAGCCTTTCATGCTTGTAGCTTCAGAGAGAAGCATTTTCAGGCTTCTAACTGCACTTCTGGCACGTCCAGGGCAACGTCTGCGTGCATGCCACTGGAAGGGGCTGCTGACCATGCTGGCATTTGTGGTTGTGCTTCACTAGCAGCCCCGGAGGAGACCATAGCAAAGACTCAACAGAGCAGCTCAGCCCATCTTGCTGCAATACTTCACCGCAGACATGCATCCGAGAGCATTTGTGGAAGATAGAACTTGTAGCTGGGCTGCACAACAGCTCGTTTGTGTTCAACTGTTTTCTCTGCTCAGACCTTGGAGGAAAAACGGGAGCCGCAGGGGAGCTGACCTCAGCGCTCGACTGCTGCTCGGCGAATGCCCTCGGTCCTCTCCCCCGAGCAGCTGTTCTCAGCAACCCGGGCTCCAGAGCATTCACTGTCCCTGCTCTGCAGAGGGCACAGGAGGCCTCCGCATCCGTTTGTCGCTGTAGCAACTCTGCCAGCCCAGCTCTGTCGCTGAGCTCTTTAACGTGCCCGGCAAATGAAAAAGCAGCCACTATCGTTCGGTTCCCATCTTTGCTCTTAAAACCCGGCTTTAGTCCTCTTTGGTTTACGTGGTGCTGAGCACCACTCACCAGGAAGTGTCACCTGTCTGACGAAAACCTGAACTGTCCAACTCTTACTCCTTTGGCTTGAACCCCGCCCTCCCTTTCTTCACCCACGTAACGACTGTGGTTTCTTTCTGCCTCTCAGTTTGGGAGTACTCAGGGTCTCCTGGGTCTGTATTACTTGCCTCATTTTCCTGCTTTGGGAGATGGAATTATTTCAGCATAGGATGGGCTTTACCTGCTTGATTTATTTAAGCCCGTTTTAGCAGGGTGTCACTGTGACAGCTTTTGGCAGCGCTTCTCTGCCTCTGGTGTTAAATTTGATGTAGCTGTTGTCACCAGTATTTCACAGTTCATCTGTATTTACCTCCTGAGTGCTCCCATGTAGTGCTTAGCCCCAAGTCAAGCGTAGCCCCGGTCCCCAAGTTTAATCCTAGCTGCTCCAAGAAGCAGTTGTGTGAACTGGTGAGGAACTGCTATTGCAAATCATGGTCTGAGGTGTTTGAAGGACTTCAGCATTGGTAGAGGAAGACACCAGTAAGAGAATTGATTTGGCTTTTGGCTGATTGTATGCCTGCCATGGTCTGTGCTCCGTTTTTTTCTCAGCTAGGTGCCATGTACTGTAACCTGCCAGGGTAGTTTTATTGCTATGCCTCAGGACCTGTAGCTGTGAAGGGTCAGAGTAGGCTGGCTCTCAGGTGCTGGTGCTACTCAAAGAGCTGCTGCTTAGGTTTAGCAAAGCTCCAGAGGCAGCAGAGTATATGGTGCCCAAAGGCCACACAAGTGACAGTGTAACACTGGGCAATGGAACAAAAGGCCACACTGGAGGTACCAGAGGAGTGTGAAAGATTCAGCTTCTACCTATTTACTCATTTGTGAGGTCAGTCTAATGCATCTGTAAAAGAGGCTTGTAAGTGTACAGACAGGTTTTTTGACCCATCTTCTGCACCATGCCATCTTTCTGGCTGTTCATGGCCAAAGGACAGGTCCATGGCAAAGGGTTCGTCCCTTCCGGCCCAGCTACTGAACTGTCCCTTGGTGGGACAATTTCATTATGGCAGTGAGGAAGCATTGAAGCTTTTCTGCTCCACTGAATGGCAGAGGACACCCAGAGACTTCATAGAAGTGGGTGTATGAGGCTGCTCCTTCTCAGCTGCTCCACCTGTGGAGTGTTGGGTCAGGGTCTGTCCCCCAAGCAGGTCTGCCCCAGCACTCCGCTGCTGGCCTGAATCCCAGATGTGGAGGGGAATTCTCCATCTCTCAGGTGCAGCCACTTCAGTCTTATGCTGAGCAGTGCTGCCACAAGCAAATACTTAAGCTTTATTTTGAAAGTACAGAACATAAGCTGCAGTTAAATCTGTATTGCTAAGCCTACAAAATCCTGCAGGAGGAATAACTACAACTAAAGCTTCTCTTTGCCTCGGCGGAAACTTGGGTGTAAAGCTTTGCTCCCTTACAGTCACAAGAGCACTTAAATGATTTCCTTGCTTTTACTCACTCCACATTCTCCAATTCTCTTTTCTGGACATGTCCATCAGCTCATGGAATGCTAAATGAAAGCCAAGCTGTGTGTAAGTTCCTTACTGAGGAGTAGTGTCATTTAGCTGTCACTGTGGCTAGTCCAGGGCATCACTGTGGAGGAACAGAAATCGTTTCTGTCTCACTTTCTCTCCTCCTGACAACCACCTGAGAGCAGAACTAACTATATCGTTTTATTTTTTCACAAGATAATTTCTACCTGCAAAACAAACATTTCTGCAGTTTGGCCATCATGGAACTAGGGCCTTGCAAGCATTTCATTTTCCCATACTGTGATGTGTCAAGTCTTTCTGTGTTTTCTCTTTCTAGGCTTGCTCCCAACATCATCTCTCCACTCGTCAGCCCCCTGAAAGCTTTAGTTCCACCCTCCCTTCTGCAGAAACACAGCTCTCCAGCAGCCCACAGCCACTCACCTCACGGGCAGCAGTTCTCTGGAGTACCAAATAAACCATACACACCATTCCAAGCCCAGCCTGCACAGCAGGGGTCTCAAGGTAACTCTTCCCTCTTCTTTTCCCTTCTTCCCTGCCCCCCTCAAAAAAAAAAAATTTTAAAATTCCTGATTTCTAGCTGGAGGGTAAGAATTTTGGGGTTTGGAATTTCATGCTGGAACAAACTGTCTTAAGGGACAGACATCACTTCAGTGGGAACTTCTGTTTGTAGTGGCTTGCTGTCCATGCAGAGCCAAAGTGTCAGCCCAGGTGAATGCTGTGTTATGTTACCATAGTGGAGAAAGCTATCAAAGAGCAGACTGGCTGCATGCACTCAGGTGTGTTTCAGGACATGTTTTCAAAGAGATTGTCACAAGACTGACTTATGCCCCCCAAAACACTTCAGATAACCTCCTCATTTAAAGATTAAGTGAAATACCCAGCCCAGACTCCCTCCTTGATTGTCAATAAAGGATTGCTGTCACCATGCAGTAGATGGCTGCTAGCTATGCACCACACCTGACAGGTCACCAAGCCTTCCAGCAGGTTGCAGAGAAGGACCCTGCCAGAGCCAGAGCCATCTAGTCCCACAGCACATGGGCTAAGGGGCACACCTGGGCTGTGTCCTGCTCAGTCCACTGACAGTGATGTGCTAGACGTGAGCTTAGACAAAAAATGTTTTGCTCTTAAGGCTGCTGTCTGTATTCTTTTATATAACTACATGCAAAAGCATTCTGTACAACTGTGGTTTGAGGATGGGAATGGGAGCAGCCAAGCAGCTGACCCACTGCCTAATTTGAACCATTTTTTGTTCTGAATTACTCAGCCTTTGTACTCAGGAGCTTATGTACCTGTTTTCGAGTTGTGCTGTGGGAAACTAATTAATGCTGCTGTAATTTCTGAGGTATAAATTAGCAAGAGGTAGTATATTGTTATCATGGATTCTTCCAGTAACAGGAGCTTGCATATTTAAGACCTGTGTTATATAATCCAGATGGTATGCTGCTTAAGTGTGGTAAATCTTCACCATAAAGGAGCATGCAGGACATCTGTCTGTCTGCAAGTATAGCCAAGTGTTTCAGTTTATACAGGCAGATAAATAGCTTTCTAAAACTGGTTTCACAGCTGTACTGTAACTTGTGTAAGGTGATTTTGGCTGGTAAAGTACCAGCTGTGATCAGTTTACCAGTGGGCGGAAGAAGAGGTTTGCTCTCTCAATATATGCTGAGGCTGGGTCTGAAGCGCAGGAGCTGAACACAAACCCAGTGAGCAATTCACAACCGTAATGGGGTTCAAGACCAAACAGTTCCCTCTGCTCAGCACTCTCTGAGGAGTACTTCTGCTCTTTGACTGGACTGACTTAGTCTGAAAAAATTAAAGTGTGTTACATTAAATGCTTTGTGCTGAAGGAAAAACTAACTCAACCTGATGCTCAACAGATTAGTCAATTTAAAAAGATTAAGTCTGTAAGGCAGCAGTGGCAGATTTATGATAGCATATAATGATATATGATTATGTTACCATAATGAGCTAAATAGCTACAAGCCACAAGAGGAAAGTTTTAGCAGCTCATTACCATGGCAGAAACAAACGCAAAGACAGAACAAGTTTTGAACCACTTAAATAAATTGACTTTATTCCTTAAGAAAACCACATTTCCCTTTGAATGAATTGTTGCTTTCTAAGTGTTATGTCATGTGGATTTGCAAAAGCAATCATTTCCCACTTTGGCCAAAGGCTGAAGGATTGTTACAAATTCATTATGGAAATGGTCATTCAAAAATCAATTTTGATTAGCAGCCTTGGAAATCTAATTGATCTGTAACCTGTGCTTAGCTCTGCTTGCTCTACAGCTTTTTTGCATCTCAGTTCACTCATAGCACATTTTCCTAATGGAACCTGTAGTAATTTGGGAGTTGGGAATTTTTGTGGAGAAAAGAGTGTTCAAGTGCAGCTGCAGACCTGGGCGCCTGCACAGAAGCACACAAACGTTGTCGATCCCAAGTTGTTAGAAGCCATTAAACTTCATCAGGCTGGCAGCAGAAATATTGATAAGTAAATGCTCACCTGACATTATTTGTATGTTCAAACCTGCCTGTCTAAGACCACATGGAAATTATTACATGCTGAAAGAATGTGGCAGGCAGTGGAATCCTGTAGTTACTTATACCTGACCAGGCTTCTTGTCAGAAATGTTAGGGCATTTCAAAAGCTGAGATTGCTTTGCACATGGATGCAAATGCTATGACATAAGGAGATGGCATTTAACAGGCAGATTCCAATTATTTGCTCATGACATCACCCATTTTAAAGCTGCTTGGAGTTTCTTAGGCCATGCCTTGGAGAAGCAGCAGCAGCAGCAGCAGCAGCCAGTGCGCTGTGGGAAGCGACTAACTGCAGCTTTTCTAACACAAATTATTTCAAAGCAAAACTTTAACTCAATGTTATGTTTGGAACTTGGCTTATTCCTTTATTAACTGCTATATTTCTACATCTACTGCACATAAAACATTTAATAGTGGTCATTGAAACCGACAGGATTTTTAGTGAGTTCTTCACTTGAAAATTAACCTCAGAATTTTTTTTTATTTAAATCAAAACATAAGGAAAACCTTAAATCCACGTGGAAAAAAAAATATTAGTGCAACACTTGTTGCCAAATTGGTACCATGCCTTTGCTCTCCTTGAAGAAGCAGGGCTGCCTGCACCAGGCAAGCCTTCTTGCTTACTTCATATTTTAACCACTGAAGGGAGGTTTTTTCCAGAACTTGTAAAAAATGCTCCACGCTCAGTTTCAGCAACCATGTGTGGTTCACTGAGCCACTGCTTATGGGCATTTTATCGTATCTTAATTCCTGACACTTTCTGTGTAAAGCATTTTTTTAAATCTAAAGGAACCACAACTGAACAACATCCACCCCAAGCACCTTTGTTTCATTGCACATTCTAAAACTGCCTAACTGCAGTAAAACTCTGACTAGTTCCACACATTCAAGTTGAACATGTCCCCTGTAAGCAACAAGCTTCATTTCCTGTGGCTGTCTAAAACGAATGAAACCTTATGTGAGTTTTGTTGTTACAAAAGTCCTTGTGGCTGCTCCAGCTCACACAGCCTTCACATCCATCCTCTAATCACTTTGGGTTTGGAGAGCACTCGGCATTTAAACAAGCTGGCAGTTTTCCCTTTTTAATGCTGTAAGAGATGCATGAGGCTGAGATCCTCTGGAACAGCCTGAATGGACTCCTGAGCCATACCAGTCCACTGAAGGTCATCAGAAAAGAGCCAAGAACCTGGTATCAAAAGAAACTCTCAAACAGCAGGTGAGAGAACAGAATGCATTTCAAAAGTCATGACAAAAATGTCAGTGACATAGCAGCCCTTGATCCTGCAGCCCTTCAGCCTAGGGGTGTGCAATTCCAGTCACTCCGGGGCTCATTCCCACCCTCTGTGATGAACATGCAGCTGAAGTGCAGCTTCTAATGATGCAAGCACAATTCTTCCTGCCTAGGTATTTGTTTCACACCCAGTTTCAGTGCAGGGAGCATCACCAAATTCTTCCTGTACATCCCAGTAGTGGCACTGCAGATCAGGTTCAGCAGCTACAACTGCGGTTCTCTGGTGTCTCAGAAGCAAGGTCAGAGTCCTGCTGAATAAACCGCAGCCACTGTTGCTCCCCATGAAAGCTCCACACAGTGACGTGAGAGGTTATGCTGGAGATGAGTCATGGAAGCATTCTGAAGAGAAATAGTAGTGCTTGCTGACAGGTCTCCAGCCAGGCACTGAACTGTCTGCTCTGAGAGCCCAGCAGCAGGGACAAAGCAGGCTCTGGCAGCCCCAGCCATCTGCCCAGGGCTCTTGTCTGTGCAGAGGAGCTGTCTGGAGTCTCTAGCTCCTTTCCTCCTGCAGTTGCAAAAGCTATTTGGGATCCCTGTCCACCTTCCCCTTTCATCCTCAAGGCAGCAGCTACCTACCTGCCTTTTAGTCCTCTCCTCCCACAACCATCTGCCTTTTTCCACACACATGGAATGCCTCTGTGCCTTTCCTTTGGGGTCCCACTGTCCCATCATTTCTATGAAGCTAATGAAAAAGGAACACTCTTTTGTTACACTGCTCAGGTCAGAAGGGTTCAAAGTCTTTGTTTTACTTGCCCAGTGTTGCTGCTGCAGCTTTTCCCTTCCTCACTCTGCCTTTGTTCTTTAGTTTGCTGCCTGCATAGACCATATCTGCCAGCAGACTGAACAGGAATGGTGTATCTGTTTTCTTTGGAAAGCACTCAGCACAAACTGCTTCCCAGTGCATACAGCAATGCAGTGCCACCGGCACTTTCCTGCACTGCAGTACCACCACCCCTTTCCTACAGTGTACTAACAGTACCGCTCTCCTGCAGTGCACTAACACCACCCCTTTCCTGCAGTGACTACCAGCACCACTGTCCTGCAGTGCATCTCTTTGGACAGTTCCAGTAACACTTTTTGTGTTGCCCTTTTAGATTCTCACACAGCGATGCTGAGGGACAGGTACTGCAAACCAAAGGAGAATTTGATTGTTTATGGTAGTTCTCTTCCAGGCTTCTGATCCTGAGGCCACTCTCTGCCTCAGGTATCATTTCTGGAGCAGCTAGACAGGGTAACTTAAAACACTTCAAAAGCAACCTTTACCCACAGCTCTTGCAAACAGCCTGGATCCAGCTAGTTTCAATCCAGTTCTGTCATGCTTGGCTGTTCTCTGAGCTGCTGTGCCAGCCCTGTAGATCATCAAGATATTTAATTGATTTAACAAAGGCAAGCCTGGGAGCATGACGAAAAGGCAGCAATTACTGAGAGACAGAAAATCCACATCATGCCTTCCCCAGAAGTGATGTGTGTAGCAGACATTTTGGAAAAGGGTCAGTTTTTGGGTTTTTTTTTTCTCTAGAAACATATAGAAGTGCTCTTTGCAACCAGCTACACCTCCTCTCCAGCCAAGTGCCTCACTTTTTTCACTGCTCATCTCAGAAGGATGTATTTTTAGAAGGCTTACAGCAGGGCGCTCATGTTTTGTAAACAGAAAAGTCAGAATAATTATCAAAAGCCAAGCAATAAAGCACTGTACCTAGAACCACATCAAAAGCTGCCTTTGCTACTTCTCAGAAGAGCTCTTTGGTTTTCTGAGCCAAGCAGTAAATAGAGGTGGTTGTCTATTTATTGCAAGGAAGGCCATGTAGTGTTTAACACTCAGCTGCCCAAATCTCTGGGCCTTCTTCCAGCCAGCTGCAAACACAAACAGGTTTGGTACAGTGAACACAGTGTCTCTGATACAGCCATAGGTATCAACAATGCAGGGAGTCTGTGGTGGAGGATCACAGGTTCTCAAGAAATGAATTGTCTAAGCCTTGCAGATTCTGCCAAGACTTAAACTGTAAAACCTCAGAGCCAAGCTCTCACCACTCAACAAGTTCATGGCTTTTCTACTGAAGAAGTGCCTCACTTAGCCTTATTTATTGCCACCTCAGAAAACACGGCCAGGATGGCCAGATGGACCCTGAGCTTTGCCTGACACTATGTGGTCAAACTTTAGTAGTAAAAGGAGGATGGAGAAAAAAGACAGGAGTTCTTGTCTAACAGGAAAGAGCTTCTACAGGGCAGGATTTTAAGGGCCAGACGCCAGCCTGTGCAGCACCCAGGTGTCTCGTTTCTGAAGTGACTGAACAGCTGCAGGCTGGCCCAAGCAGGCAATTCTTCCACTGCTGTGGGGAGCTCTGCTGACTTGCAGCCACTGCATATCAGCTGCTGCCTGTGTCTGACTCAACTCCCTGGAGCTCGTGCAGCAGCTCACAGGAAATGCTTCAATCTGAGTAAGACTGAGGGGAGAAAGACAACAGCTCCACATTTTTTCTGGCAATTAAGAGGAAAATCCTGATGGCACGTTCTATTAAATTTTAAGCCTGACTTGGTTGACTTCAGCTGTATTTAAGGGCTGGAGCATCATTTCAGAAGGCCTTTCAGAAAAGGTAAGAAATGGGCTAGCATTCAAATGTGCAAACAGTGTGTGATGCACCTGGAAACAGGAAGAGGTTATTGAGGCAGAGGAATTCAATTAGGCCATGGTGGGTATAATAAAACTTGTGTCATGCTTTGAGGTCATCCTCTTGGGAGCAAGTAACATTTTCTTTTAGGATGCTGGCACAAACTTGGAGCTGTAAAATTCCTTCCTCAGCAATTCATTTGCCTTTACTGTTAAGTATCTTCTTTTGTAGTGTGTAACTCATTCACAGCTTCTGCTGGCAAACCCCAAAATGCTGGGCCACTGGTAATGTGATCCTTTAAAAAAAGCAGGCCATAAGCAAAGCAGGCTCTGCAGGGGACTAAAGCAGAGTGACTGAGGCAGCCAGAGACCATAAAGATTTATCCCACCACTTCTCAGAAGCAAGAAGAACCTCTGGCTGAGCTCAGGGTCTTCACCTGATGTTTGTCTGGAGTCAGTCCTGCACCTCCAGTTCCATTTTCCTTGTGGATTGTGGCTCTGTGTGGAAGAGGTTTCATCTGATATTGGAGCAGGCTAGGAAAGGAGAGGTTTAAGGTCCTCTTGAAGGTATTTTGAGTAAATAGTGCTGTCTCCCACAGTGCATAATGGGAAAAGGCTTCACTCAACTGAAAACAAAGCAGAGCTATTCATTTAAATATTGAATTATTTAAATTAATTCATTATAGACACATCCCATTTAGGAGCTGAGCATGCTGGACCCGATCCAGCAGAGTATTTACGGCTTAGCTTTGAACACAGGTGGGTTGTTGGCTGCTTCAGCTGATCTATTGCTTGAAATGAAGCACATCCTTGAGATTTTTGCTTGATGGGGTTCACAGTCCACAGCACCTTGTGGGATGGAGGCTGATGTATTTTTGTATTGTTGCACCTTCTGTAGCAGCATGATCATTTTTTCACAGCTAAAACTGAGGAGGAGCTAAACTCCTCCCAGCAATAATGAAGGAGTGTGACAGGAATGGAGCTAATTGCCTGGCAGCAGTGTTAAAATGTGTGTGTGCAATACTATCTGTTTGCAGGTTACCAAGGCAGCTTTCACTCAATACAAAACTGTTTCCACTATGGAGACTGCTACAGAACAATGGACCAGGCTGTCACCAGTGATGTGCTCACAGGGGAACCCCATTGCTTTAATCCTCTGAGACAGAATGGCTATCACATACTCAATGCACCTTTAGCTTCAACAGGTAATTGATTCTACCTATAGTTACCCATGTGATATTTTTACCAGGAGGGGAAAGGAACATGCTTTATAGCCAATGTTACTGCAAAAATACGTTTGCATAAAAACTTCAGTCACTACAATCACTTGTCTCTATGCAAATCCCAGAAGAAATGCAAATTTGTTTCCTTTAATCTCTCCTGTATTTGACTGATGGACAAATTGTCCTTTGGTTCTGCTGACTGTCACAGACTGCACTCCTCAGCAGAGCTGCAAACAGGATGTATCTCACACTGTGTGGGCTATTCACTGTACATGTCTTCAGGCGTGCTCAGCAAGGCTTCTAGATCAAATCAAAATGAAGAAGGCAGTTGCACAACTCGGAAGAAGATAGCAGCAGCAGGGACTTGCAGTCCATCTAAGAGGCTGGCTCTGTCTGGCAGTACTGCTGCTCACCAAACGGAAAGGCACTGCCTTCGTAAATGCACCTACAAACAGCAGGCAGGTTCTTTCAGTTCTTTCTGCTGTGTTTGTGCTGCTGCACATTCAGGGCAGTTGTGTTTTCCCATTTGGCTTTGTATTTGCATCAGGTAACATTTGCAGCAAGCTATTACAGCTAGATTACCACAATGCTTCAGGAGTTGGGCATTCACTTTTATAAAAGCTTTTTTCCCCTACTTTTAAAACCACAATTGAGAATTGACAGCATTACTGAAATCAAACACAATGTGTTGTCAGAGGCATGCAACACCACCACTTGCTGCAATCTTTATTTACAGAGCTCCAAGAGATTTCTCTTCATGTCTGACTTTGGGAGGGCATCTCCGTTAAGGCCAGTACAGAAAAGACATGTTTCAGTGCTTTTTGAAATAGGGCTTGAGTCAGACCACAAAATTAGAGCTGACTTTCCTGTTTGTTTTGCATTAAAGGAGACTCTGTTTAGAGCAAGCGTGCCTGCATTTGTCTGCTGCTCCACACTAGAGTGTGTGCGTCAGTAACCAACACAAGGGAAAAGCTTAAGATGAAGTTTCAGGTTCAACTTTGAATTCTTTTGTGTTATTCATTAGTTTGATGTTAGTAAAACACAGGGTTTGTTTTTTTTTTTTTTATGTTAACATCAAATTTCAAGTTCAGATTGACAGCCTGCAATATTTAAAGGACAGACTAAATAAACTTTCCGAAAGAAATTGTAGGAGCAAAGAATAATCCTGTGGCAAGACACCAACTTCAACAACAGTTGATTTTTCTGTCTGGGGCTAAACTATTATGAAATGTTTCTGTGTAGTACTTTTGTTTTTAGAGTGGTTATTGAGGTATGCAAACACTTAAAAGGCCGCAACATAAATATATATATGAAATACATAAATCTTATCTTTTTGTGCATAAAATGGAACCATTCAGGTTTGCAAGATTCATCAAGGCTAAGCATTAATTTTTTGCAGGCTTTTATAGCACCATTAATATTAAATGAGATCTCATCTCCCAGGAATGCCAAATGTGACTGGCAAGCAGCTGTTCCATGAATCACATTAACAGTCAATAAATTTTTATCCTCTGTTCAGGATGTTGGATAGTTTACTATCTGGAATCTCATAATGATTTCTGGGGTGTACGCTTACTTGGGCTTTGTCCATCTGTGGTTGTGTACACACCCTGTATACAGGCCCATCAAACAGAAATTAGCATAGCATAAACACTCCCAGAACTCAGATAAATACTGGTCACTCTGCTCTGGCCGACACAGCAGAGGGCAGATAAACAGCCCAAGTTCATCTTCCAGAGCCACTGGCCATGCACTGCCTGCCAGATTCCTGCAGGCAGCAGAGCTTGACTTGTAAACTAACAGGAAATTAATGCAACCACAGGAAAATGCAGAAATGTAAATAAGGAGAGAATTTTGTCTCAAATAGCAGAAACTTAACAGTAAAATACCTAGAACTAAATTCTGGGGACTGAGCCCACAGTGCTTTCTGAAATCAGGACTGCCTATGTGACTCCAGGCTCTGTCCTCACTGCTGGGAGTGCCGCAGAGCCTGAAAGCCTCGGTGAAGCCTGGGGCAGAAGTTAGGCAAGCAGCAGAGATGAGAGAAAGACTCAGAAGAGCAAGCCTCATCTGCCACTGAGGCTGAGGCACAGAGCAGTACTTCCCCAATGGCTACACAGAGCATCTCCATCAAGCCCACACATGGGATGCAATACAAACAGTGTGATTTGCAAGAGATTTATTTTCTACATCAGGCACTTAGTTCACAAGCAAGTTCTGACCTAGAAGAATCTTCTCCCATGGGTTGCCTCAGCTGACTTAATGCTGCTGCTATTAAAATCATGGTAGGTGGGCTAGGTGCAGGGGTCAGAATCTTGGGCTGAAGCTGACACAGACACTTTCTAAATACCCACCCCAGATCAGGTGGTGCAGGGTAAAAGAGAATGTGTATGTTAAAGGATGAATGTAAGGGGTCAAAATGCTTCATCCAATAGATTGGGGAGAGGGTACTGGGGTGGGTTAAAGCCTGCTGAAGTAGAAGGCTTAGGAGATGGCCCAGTCCCTAGGCAGGCAGCAGTGCCATGGAGCAAATAGGAGGGTCTGGTTGGTATGAGAAGTGCAGGTGCAGGGAGATAGGCAAAAAGAAGGGCAGCACAAGGAGTGGAGTAAGGCAAAACGTGGCCTGCAGAAACATGAAGAGTGTATTTGAGCCCTGAGTGGCCAGTTGCAAAAGCAGATTATAGTGGGCATAAAAGGGGATTTTTCATGTACTTTGGAGTAGGCAATAAACTTTTTGTTTCAGTCTCCCTGATGCTCCAGCTGCCATAGCACCTAGTAGGAAGCAAACCTGTTCCTCTCCAGAGGGATGCACAGTTCAGGAGTCCTGTAACAGCTGTGGACGTTTTGAGTGATAAAAAGGAGGAGGACAGAGAAATTGGTCTCCACCAAAGTGGTTTTCTGGTAGCTTGGCAAGCTCATCCAGGTGAAGAGCCAGCAGCTTTGGTAGGCTGAGGATCAATGTGGTGCACAACTCCTTCCACATGTCCTGTAAGCCTGACCTGATGCAGAGACATTTCTGCAGATCTCACTTCTGCAGTATATGGGGATCTGGTACATGTAGGATCCAGATTTCTTCTGAACCTCAAGAGCAGCTGGGAGACACATGGAACATTTTTCCTAAGTGCCATTAAAAGGAAAACCACACAAAATAAGAGGACTGCATCACTTGTAGTGCACACTTACTAGGATCCTTGCCCACTCATTGTTTTGACATCCTACTCAGATAATGACTGCAAAGTCCCAAGAGAGTCATACCCTGATACTTGCACTTTGCTCGCAAACGAGTAGTGCTACAGCAATGAATGGGAGCCCCATCTGCTATGACACACATGCCCGTGGAGAGTCGTTGGTGCATCTCCTGGGTGAGGCTTTGATGGCAAGCCCTATTGTCTTCTCATTAACACTGGGCTGTATCATCCCAGGCCTCAAACTACGCTGCCTGCCTTATATGTGCTGTGGTACTAACACATGTCCATGCCCCTTGTCACGCTTGCAGGCTATGAAGCAGTCTCTGAGGCACAGTGTGTATCTGAAGATATGGTCTCCAACGGCACTGATGAGAACGGATTCTTCCAGAACAGCGCCTTTGATCACTGCTTGAATCACATTCCTTCCATCTATACCGACACCTAAGAGCAGTGCTGACCTGGTTTCCTTTCTTATAGCTATAACATGTATGTAATTACAAAGGTGTTGTTCAAGTACTTGTATTTAGTCTGTACCCCTATATGTGCTCATTTAAAGAACCACCTCACATTTACCAATCCATTTTATACATGACTAGTCTGTATGAGGTCATATTGCAGCCTGTTCCTTTGCTGTGGCACTTTGAAATTCATGCTTTAAGGGAATGAGGAGCATTTCAAGCAGCTTGTTTTGTAAGTTCTCTCAGTAAAGTGTAAATGTAACTTATATAATAAACTTGTAAAGAAGGTTTGCCTTTTTTTTTTCCCCTGAAAAGTATGTTTCAATTTAAGAATGTCATTCCCTTTAATCAGTTTTCATTTAACTCATTGGTCAATTAGTTTCTTTTTTTTAACTAAAAGGATTTGTTTTTTGTTTTTTGTTTTTTTTAATCACAGACCTCATGTACATAAAGATCTTCATTTGCTCAGCTGGTTTTATATTTTCAGTTTTACAAGAAAGCATTAAAAACTGGAAACAAGTTGTACTGTCATTTCTTAATATCATTGGTCCGCCTGGTAACTCCTAGTGTTACATCTTGAAAATCCTTGGCAGTGGTTTAAAGCAAGCAGTGACATTGCAGTGATGGAAATTAAAGAAGTTGCCCAAGCATACATGAAGAAAACCAAGGGACCTGCAGGGTTTCAGTGGAAGAACCAGAAAGCTTCCAGCACAGGGCTGGCTTTCCAGTGCTGTGTACCTGCCAGCCCTGCACGGTCTCCCAGCCTCCTTGCCATGGTGGGTATATCAGCACATGGAGGGTGTCCCGTGTTGGCAGACAGCCTTTGAACAGCAACTCTCCGGAGGGACCAAGACCCCCGGCCCTCTGTGAGGGTGTTAATGGCTGCCTGCATCTGTCCTGGATGCCAGGCTGGCACAGCAGCACGATGAGCACTGCTCCAAGGCTGATCTGGGCTAACCACAATGCCCGCCTGGATGCATTTTACTTGTTTCTCCAGGGCCTGCTTGTCCCTACATCCAATTTAGTTTTCCGTCCTCAAGAAATTTGAATGAAACTCAGACATTCAGGAAGCTTTACAGTTAGTCACTACAGAACAAGGTGCAAGGGCTTGTGCGACCCCTTCCCAACCCTTTGTAAACAGTTCCTTAAGCTCTCAAGGCTGCCCAGTCCCAGCTGCCAAGCCATTAATTGTGTCTGCCCTGCCTGGCCCAAGCAGTCCTGGGCAGCACTGAGTCACCATTCCTCTCCTACAATTAAAATGCATGAAGGCTCCAAGTTGTGCTTGAAGCCCACACATGTGGCTTTCCTTCTGATTGTCACCACTTTGGGCTTTCTGTCCTGTTGCTTACCTGCTCTGGTGCATCAGAGGTCTGAGGTTTTCTTGGTGTCAGACACTGGTGGCCAGGACTTTTTCCTAGGACATTAGACAAGGAGGCAGGTAGCAGAACAACTGCCAAGCCAGAGCTTTTGAAGGAGGACTTAGAAAAAACCTATCCAAATCCCAACAAAGCTGTAAAGGCTGAGACCCAAAAAACCAAAATAGTTCTTGTGCTTCACTTGGAGATGTTAAAAGGAAATCGTGCCTTAAAAACATGATTAATCTTATTTCCTAAAAATCAAATCCTTCTAAAAATGACATTTTTTTAGTTAAAAATACAAGCCAACCAGACCTAAACATATTTGATCAATTACTAAAATATTTGTGTCACAACCAGGCTGTTCGAAAACCACACAATGATTCACAAAGGACTGGGAAACTTAAAACATAGCAGCTGGAGTGATGGTTTAATTCCAGCATTAAATTCTCTGTGAATCAGGTTTTCTGTAAATGAAAAGGACAGATTCAGAGAAATACAAAGGGTTAGAGTTTGGACTTACCCATAGCAAAATCATTCAAATGCACAATGGCACAAGTTAATGGTTGGTTGTGTACTTCATTATTGCCTTTTATTACATGTAAGGAGGGAAGTATCTCATGTAAGCTTTTCCTAAAGACACAAAGAAACCTTTCAATGGAATTTATTGCTTGGCAAGTTTCTCCTTGTGGTGCTGAAAAAAACTCACCAACTAATACGTGTAATAACTGGAGTAAGGCTTTATAATAGTAGAAAATTATTACCCTGTGGAATTAGAGTGGAACTGCTGGTTTCAGTTGGCTGTCAGATACTTTTTTCAGTCTAGGCAACAGAATTCAAATAATAAATTACAACACTATTTTATAAATAGCTACAAATCATTTCCCCAGCGAATGAAACCCAGTTTACCCCTGTGTATGTACTCTGTGTGTACTCAGTATGCTTGAGGAATGACTGAAACAAGATGACCTTCAGTGGCTGATCAAGCTGGAGGACAGAAAATTAATTTCAGGTTGATACTGAAGCAACTACAGCACTACTTTGAGCTTTCCACCAGCTGGGATGCAAGCCAAACGTTCAACAGGACCTCTATAATTTTAATATAATCAAGCTCAAGGTTTTCATTGTATAGAAAACCAGAATGCTTGTTCTGTTCCCATTTACTAGCTGCAGTACTTCATAACCCATAGAAGTAATGGTCTTTTTAGTGCTAGAGAGGTGCCTTGGGGAGTGAGCAAATGAGATGTACACACATGGCATGTCATGACACGACCACACTATTTCAATGCCATATTCTGTTGTGGCAACTTGACACAGGAATTTGCCAGACCAAAGCCTCAGGTCTGCTATAGGAACAGTTAGAGCCTGCTGCAGTATCAGATATTCTCCCACAGTGAGAAGAGGGGTTGGTGAGTACATGTTCAGATCACTTTGCTTAGTGCTGTCCACACCAAACAGCAGGAAAAGCTGCTGCCTGGGGAAAGGCTTTCCTGCTCCTGAGGTTGTCCTTTCAACTGGGTCCATCTTCGAAATGGTTAAAGTCCAAAACTACAAATTCCAGAGCACATTAAGAGCACCAATCTAATACTGCAATAGATGTCAGTTATGCAAGCAGTGCAAAAAACTCTGGTTCTTAAAACAACAAAGTATTTGAAAGTAAACAGTGACTGTAAATTGAATTTAAATTGCATAAGTTAAAGATTTCAATGGGGTTTGTTATGATCTTATTAAAAGCTACGCAAGTTTAGTTCAGTTCTTCAGTAATGTATTTGTATTAAATTAGCACAACAGAAGATGAAAAGACAGCCAGCCTAGATCATTTAACTCACTGCCAGCAAAAAGCCACTGGAATATTTCCTCCCGAGATAAGCCCTTCTGAGATATGCAGAGTTACACTAAAAGCTCCTCTTTACTTGAATTTCAAAGTAAATGGCAAACTCCCTTACGTGATCTGGAAGTCCATGGCCCAGAGTCAGCAGAAAAAGAGCTACAGATGTCTAGACTGTGAAGCTGCATATCCTGGTTCCATGGGCTGTTGGTCACTCACAGATGAAAAGCCAGTTAAACCATGGCAGACATTTTCCTTCTAAGTATCCAAACTATACACAGTCCCAACCCAGCTAAAGCCCTTACAAGACAGACCCTTGTACCTGACTGCTAGTGAGATTAAAGAAATTTGCCCATTCTTTTGGCACAAAGATTTTTGTAGTGGTGGTGAAGCCAGAAAAACAAAATCAAAGCATTCCCCTGCACTAACACTGACTTTCTGGCCAGAGCCAGTAAGTCTCACTGAAAACCAAGTGCCTCAACTTGACAAGTGTTTCAAAGAAATTCTCTTCAACTAATGAAGAACACCAAGAAAAAAACCCATGATGTTCATCTTCAAAACTTCTGCAAGTTCAGGCCTTCTTGATTTCAAAGGGTTTTCTCCGTTCTGAGAGAGGCCAAATCCCTGTCTCCTTGTGATGTGCCTAAGTAGCAAAAAGTGGACTGTAATGTAGCTGGACACAGGGACAACACAGAGACGTGGGAGGACACATGGAGGCACTGGGCAGGGACTGGGCTAGAAAGAAACTGCAGTAAGCTGGTTTATTGGAGGATCAGATCTGTCTTTCCATGCTTTCAAGTTTCCTCCATTTCAGAAGGGATGCATACCATCACCCATCCTCAGCGCCAAGGCAACAAAGGAAGCCCCACAGCAGCTCTTCCCCTCCCAGCACGTGAATTCTGTATGTGGTTGTTTCCAGATTCAGGATTTTCTTCTTAAATAATTAAGGGATGGCTTCATTTCACCCTGGTCCAGGCATCTACAGTTCGTCAGACCAGCATTCTGGCTCCCTCTCAGGTGCTGGGAAGGGAAAGGTGCCTCCAAAGGGAGAGTCAGTCTGTCTTAAGAAGGCATTGAAGAGCCACAGTCTCCACTGATATACATCATCACTCAGACAATGTCAGTTCTCCCTGGAATGCCTCCTGTAACAAGGAAGGCTGAGCCTGCAGTGTGCCAGTGCCCTATATCCTTTCCTAAGCAGCCAGTGCTCCTCTCCAATACACAGCACGGCCCCATACAGCAACCTGACCACCTCTCTGAACAACACTTGGGACCACTGATACAGAAAAGATCTCTCCGAATGAGTTTGCCCTGAATACAGCCCAAAGTGCCATTACTGAATTGAAATGGGCTGAGGGACAGATTCTTCAAAGGTGTCTGAACACCTAGAAATGAAAATAGGGCATTAAGTGGCATTTATCAGCCCTGCTTTCAATTGCTTTAATTTCACCTCCAGGATTTTACTTCCTTATGAAAATCCTCTTAGGTGCCTACCTGCATCTTTGGGCATATTCTGCAAATCTGGGCTATATCGCATAATGAGTTTTCTTTCCTATCTCCTTAGTTTGAGACCCACACATTTGCCTAAGGAATTCTGTGCAGAGCTGAAATCTGTTAGGACTATAAATGCCAGCTGAGCTGGGAACGGGCACTGGAAACTGCCACAAAGACCACGGACAGAAAACAGTGATCCCAGTCACACAAGATACCTGATACGGTTGGCAGGAAGGCAAAGTTAAACAAATGCAGGTTTACATTCTACTATTTAAAGAATAAAATATTCAACTTGAGTTCCATTAACACCTGTCAGGACTTTGGTACATACTGAAATCCATTTCTAATTTTACTGCTAAATAATCCCAAACTTGGCAGTTAGAAGGTAAAGTAAAATACCCAAGCTAAACATCTGAAGCAAATTGCAGCTCTCTGGAAGAGTCCTTCTGCTGAATAAATGAAGGTCATATGTATAAATGATCGGAAGCTTAAGGAAATATGTCTTCTGCATTTCTAAATTGATAACATGCACATATTGAATTAATATTCCCACATCAATTACTGGGCATGTTCCCTGCTCTACGAAAAACAGTAATTTTTAATTTTTTTTTAATAATCCCTTGGAATAATGTTCTTCCACTAGCACAATTAACTCTTGTCGACCAGAGGGAAAAGAGCTTGGTTTAATAGATTACATCCCAGAAAAGCAGTCTCTGGAGATAGAACCACCTGGGTGCACTCTAGTTTTGGACAACAGTCAGCAAGATGCAAGAGTCCTCCTCTTCCTGTTGAGGAAAGGCCAGAGGTGGTGCCAACAGGGTGGGGATGAACAACCCAACTATGATGGCCTTGGTGTTACACTTAATAGTGTACACTGGCTGCACTGACAGCAAAACCTGGGAGCTCTGTTTTTATCAGCAGCAAAACCCAACAAACATTGCGGAAGATTCCTCACACACCTGTTAAACAACTTGTGCTTGGCAGCAGGTGCAGGGTAAGGTCTCCCCAACAGTGTGGAGGACCCCCAAGTGCCCAGGCTTTTGTTACAGCCAGACTGCCCAGATCCTGCCACAGGACTCAGCCCTGAAGTCAGAGCAGGGCCAGGACACCCATTGCCAATGACTGTCACCCCTTTGGTTGCCATTAAATCACACTTGCCAGGAAGAACTTAATCCTAGGGCTCATAAAAATACTTCTGAAACACATTTCCCCCCCGCCTCCGAAGTGCACCAGACCTCACTAAACAAATATTTTCCATAAACGTCCCTGGAGCCATCTAGAGGTCTTCATACCTCTGGCTATTGTATACTTGTATCCCATGATACCCTCATCGCCCTGCTGGGCACCCTACACTTCAAAGGGAGATGGTCCTGGCATGGGCATGAGACAGCTCAGCACTGGTGCTCCATGCAAGAGGATGGCAGAAGAATCACCAATTCATTGCAGCTGAAGCTGAGCACAGCAAGCACAAAAATGCAAACATCTGACAGATTCCTTTATTTCCTGCTTTTTATTAGCTGACATCAAGATCAATTTAGGCTCTTTTTGTCAGAGACCATGGTCATAAGCGGGGGTTAGGAAAATTATTTCCCTATTTTTCTCAAGCATCTGAACTTTGTGCTGGATCACAACTATGCACAAACCACAGTGCTGGTCTCGCATTTTGCAAGTCCATACCCACAAATGCCACATTTGCTGACCTTGGTGGCTGGAGCTGTGTGCAGACTCACAGCAAAAGCTACTGGACATCACCTGCCTATTGCACACCAACTTCCCTGCACATCTCCAGCCCATAGCCCTGGACCTTTCTGATATTTCTCTTTTCTCACAAGAGGGAGCTCTGGCTCTGGCATAACTATGAAATTGTCCTGACCAGGCACTGCTGCTCTGCTGTCTCTGAAAATGTCCATCTCTTTCCCAAGGTCAGGCTTATAGGGCTCCTTTTGCAGTTAAAAACTCATCACCAAGAGCTTCAATGTCAGTATGAATTTCAATGATCAAAAAGTTGCCTTTGTCAAAAGTTTTCCCAGAAATTTTCCAAGCAGTGGCTTGGAATTTTCCTGAACAGCAGTTGAAAGAGCAGTAATTGTCTAACGATTTTTTTCCCCTAAAAAATCAGATGAGTACTACTATGACTGAGCAACAAAGTCTCATCACTCAGAAGTAATAAAAGTGCCAAGGAATTGGACAAGAGCAAGAATTCTTATAATGCCCATTTTTGGTATTTTCCTGCTGTGAAGACCTCCCCAGCAAATTGAGCTAAAGGAACATTTTGCACATTCTGTTTTCTTAAACCCCCCTCTATCAGGACCACTCATGCCTCCTGCTCAGCCTCACAGACACCTCTGCAGCCTCCCATGCTGGGTGCAGGGGAAGGAGCACAATCAGCACAGGCACCATGGCCACAGCCAATGCTTTCCATCCTGGCTGAGTAAGGGAAGAGGGAACTGGGTACTGGAATACCTGTCCCTGGGTAAGATTAAATTGTGATGCAATCCCCACACACAGGACAGCTGCACATCTGCCTGCACTTGGCTTGACAGTCATGGAGGGTGCTTTCAGAAAACACCATCCAGTTTCAAAGCCAAGTTGTGTGCATCTACCACTGGTTTTAGTGGGAGGTAAGGGCTAGCTGCGGGATTTTTGCTCATTCTGCAGAGGGAAGGTTATTCCACACCTTTGCTACATTGGTGCTTAGTGATGGTGTGCTCCCTCCCACCTGTGCATGTAAAAATACTACTCAGTGGGCACAGCTTTACACTTCACACTGTTACTTTTCCTCCCCACTTCTCTTACAGTGGCAAGACCTATTGTTTTTTCTGATCTGATTTTTCAGTTTGAACTGCTGGCACCAGAGGATCGTGTTGGCACACCTTGGATTTCTGTGCTGATTCATTAACAACAACTTTAAGAAGTAGTCCCTTCCAAAAAAGAGACTCCTATTAGTAACACCTCTCACACTCAGCTCTCCCTCCTTCCAGCACAACGCAGGTGGCCCCATACAGCCACTGCACGGCCTGAGTGGGGGGGCTTGAAAATAAGTTATTGTGACAGCCAAAATCAGAGAGTTTATGTCAGGAACACTTCAGCACTAGAACTGTGACAGTCTGAAATTCAAACCTGAGCCTGGACGTCCTTGAGCTCCCTCTGCTGCCCCTGATTATTAAATGTACATAAACATGCAAGGGCTCTGCTGCCACAACCATGCCAATGGTATCTGTGATAACCCAGATACCATTCCCAGGCCAGCACCAGGTGCACATGGCTCAGAGGAATGTGCTGGTGGCTCCCTTCTTCTAAGGAAAATGACCCAGGGTGGGGCCAATGCATGGCCCAGGAAGGGGCAAATGCCCCTCATGAATTGTAGCAGGCAGCAGTGACTGGTGGAAACAATTGTGCAGCCTGAAGCCTGGTGCCCTCCCAAGAACTGGCATCCCACTAGGAATGCCAGGCAAAGTGGCACGTGGCCAGGCTGCAGGAACAGATCAAGTCCTAATGACTTACTCCCAACAACAAATCTGTCTTGAAAATGAAAACCTGCAAGGATTTTCTGTGACCAGCAACCAAAAGAATTTCCTATTTGTCTAAGCCTAAGGTTGAGGCAGCAGAAAGGCTGCATAGCAGCTCTGCTGTGGGGTTGGCATGGCAATTGCAACAGCCACTTTCCAGTCTTGGGTTTTATCTCCAACATACTGAACTAAGTTGGAGTAATTAAATGCAGTACTTATCTGTGACATAGTGTGAACAAAAACATAAAAAAGATTAAAAGATGACTGTGGAAAGCTAGCATGCTCCTCACATAATTAAAACAAGTTGTTCAAAGGCTGCTGCTTGCCTGCTAGCACAGGGGCTCCAGGCAGGTTTGCAGGCTGGAAACATGGACTGGGCTCAGACTGCTCTATCAGAGCAAGCAAAGGAGTCACACAGAGCAGCATCTGGGGCCTGAACCTCTCTCTGCCTCATCATATTGCATAAACCCAAGGCATTTTGCAGTCCCAGTCTGCCTCAGTTTCCCTACAAGTAAAACATGTTATCATGCTCACTCCCAATTTTATAAAATTATTTTATATCCAGGGATTAAGAGTCTAAAATCACCTCACTGCCTTCCTGTTCAGCTCAGCTTTGTTTAATTAAGACTATGATTAATTGTGAGAGAGAAACTCAATCTGGTGTTGGCTAAAGGCTTCTTCCAGACAATGATAAATGTCTGCCTTTAAAATTACGTAGTTGGCTCTAAGTCTGTTGCAAATACTGTACTTAATACAAAATGGGTTTTGAAGTACTATTAGTAACACATAAACCTTTAGTCATGCAACTGATGCTCTCTAATCCTATTTTACTTTTTCTAAACATCATATGCTATTCCTATGAAGCATTTATTACATCTATTCATTACATTTATTACACATCTCTAGATACAGAGTTTGTCACGGCAGCAACATTTCTGCAGTGGCATTTATATGGTATCATCCAGAAGGACCTGGAAGAGCTGGAGAGGTGTGCCCAGGTGAACCTCATGATGTTTAACAAGAGCAAGTGCAGGGTTCTGCACCTGGGCCAGAACAATCCTCACTATGAATTCAGGCTGAGGGATTAGGTGATAGAAAGCAGCCCTGCAGAAAAGGGTTTGGGGGTGCTGGTGGATGGGAAACTGGACATGAGCAGACAGTGTGAGCTTGCAGCTCAGAAGGCAAATCACATCCTGGGCTGTATCAAAGCATGTGTTGCCAGCAGATCCAGAGAAGTGATTCTGACATTTTGCTCTGCTCTGGTGAGACCTCATCTGGAGTACTGTATCCAGGTCTGGAGCCCTCAACATAGGAAGGACATGGACCTGATGGAGCAGGTCCAGAGGAGGGCCACGAAAATCATCAGGGGGTTGGAGCACCTCTGCTATGAGGACAGGCTGAGGGAGCTGAGGTTGTGCAGCCTGGAGAAGAGAAGGCTCTGGGGAGATTTAATAGCAACCTGACAGTACCTGGACAGGGCTACAAGAAGGATGAAG
>WBNM01018377.1:0-17134 GCA_013399055.1 Ramphastos sulfuratus | reverse complement strand
TTTTTTTTGTTTTTTTTGGGGGGGGGGGGGTGTGGGTTTGGTTTGGTTTGGTTTGGTTTTTTAATGATCGAATCATTTTAAACTACCTGAAAAAGTCACTTTCTAAAGAAAATTACTCCATGTCTTCCATACTTCAAAGTATTTCATAGAAGGGTAAGGTTGGAAGGGACCTCAAGGATCATCTAGTTCCAACCCCCTGCCATAGGCAGGGACACCTCCCACTAGCACAGGTCACTCAAGGCCTCGTCCAACCCGGCCTTGAACACTTCCAGGGAGGGAGCAGCCACAACCTCCCTGGGCAACCTGTGCCAGTGCCTCACCACCCTCACTGTAAAGAACTTCCTCCTAACATCCAGTCTAAATCTTCCCTCTGCCAGTTTAAACCCATTGCCCCTTGTCCTGTCATTACAAGACCTTGTAAATAGTCCCTCCCCAGCCTTTCTGTAGGACCCCTTCAGATTCTGGAAGGCTACTATCAGATATTCTCGAAGCCTTCTCTTCTCCAAGCTGCAGAGCCCCAACTCTCTCAACCTGTCCTCATAGCAGAGCTGCTCCAGCCCTCTGATCATCTTTGTGGCACTCCTCTGGACCCACTCCAACAGTTCCATGTGCTTCGTGTGCTGGGGGCTCCAGAACTGCACACAGGACTCCAGGTGGTGTCTGACGAGAGCAGAGCAAAGGGGCAGAATCTCCTCCCTTGCCCTGCTGCCCACACTGCTCTTGATGCAGCCCAGGACTCGGTTGGCTGGTATTTATTAAATACCAGTTTGCATTTGACACACCAATACATATCCAGATAGGTTTCAACTTTTTTATTCCATTTCCAGTGTATGAACAAAAAGTGGCAGGTCAGATGGTCCTCGATACTTATTGCTGCTGAACCAGTACGCCTTCATCATTAGTAATGGTCAGTCTGTGCTTGCACATGTATGATTGCTTTTTTGCAACATGTGCTCAGCAGCTACATGCTTTTCTAGAAAGGTTATTCAGCAAGGTTAGGCAATTTGTGCAGTGATTTTTTTTTTTTTGGGGGGGGGGGGGGGGGGGGGGTGGGGGGGATGTGGGGTGGCAGGCTTCTATGTACATCGATAAAGCAATCCAGTAGATACGAACAAGCAGTTACTGCCCCTTGGTTAGGCTGCATGGATGATCCATGTATATAAAACAGTGTATTAAAGTAAACTTACAAAAGCAAAGAGCAATCACTGTAAATGTAATTTTTTTCTTCCTCTTTGGGATTCTAATTTTAAAAGCATTAAAGAAGACAGCTGCTCATGCTGTGATATGCGCTAAACAGCCTGAAGGGTGGAAAAAAAATATATTTGTAGCTCATAATAACTATTGACCTTTCTGATATACAATGTTCTCTGTGTTAGCTATTCTGTTCTATCAACAGTGAAGATTGAACATGACTTTTTAATAGAAAACATGGGGTTTCAAGCTGCTTCACAAAGGTGTTTATGTATTGTTATTTTGTATTGTAGTGCAAAGACTAAGTCCTGATGCCCTTTGTCTGACATCATGTTTGTCATAAAAAAAGCACCACTGTTACTGACTGGTTTATATGAGGAATTGGCTCATAACTGTTTTATTGTTGTGATAAAAGCATTGCTCTACTAGATCCAGAACACAGGTATTGAAAATAGAATCCCCCAAATATCCCAGCAGCAGAGAAGATATTTTCTGAAGAAATAGATTCCTCAAGTGGCTATATTTACAGAGGTATTCCACTAAGATTTAAAACACTCATTTTTTGCATTCAGACTGTTCCCTGATACACAGGCTGCTGCATAATAGCTCTTGCTGGATGTCATGTGCTCTCAAAGACTTTATGATATTCTCTTGAACTTTTCTACTGTTTAGTTGCTGAGTACAGAAACATCCACTAGCTGCAGCTTGACTTTGACACTTGTGTATGTTTCCCCAGAGTGGGATCATCCAAACATTGACTGAGCTGTGTGAGGTAACTCAGCTGCTCTTCTCTGCCTCAGGGAAAAGCTTCACCCACAAGCACCTCCCATTTGGCATATGAAAATTGGGAAAGCAACCTCTTTATTGTGCTTTTGAAGCCCAGACAGGTTGGCAATGTTAGACAATATCAGAAGGGACTTTTTAATGTTCGTTGGGGAGTGTTTTATGTGCCATGTGCTGGGAAGGAACTTTAGTGGGTCATTATTGGCAGCTCTGAACCACAGTTATTCTCACAGCTATGCTCTGGAGTGTAAGTTAATGATTCAGGAGTTACTATGCAACATCAGAAAACTAGCAAGAGAGAAAAAGTACTCTCAGCTGATCCTTCTAGGGCATGAAAGAGGGCAAAGCATCAATGTTTAAAGGCAGTTTTGTGCTGAAACAAAATGCTCAAAATTGTTCATTAGAGATTGCTCAATAATGATAATGATCATTTTAAATTGTGGAAAGCAGCCACATCTCAAATGTCGTTTAGCATCTAGTCCTATACAGGCCTGTGAGAAAAAGCTCTCAGGGAATCCAATGAAGTTTTACTCTAGTAAGAGTCCTTTTTTACCTTTGCTATTTCTTCTTTTCCCTGTTTCTTTTCTCCTTACTCATTCCCTAACAGAGGATAGATGTGCTGTTACTTATAATCTTCTACTCTCCTGACATCCTGGCCTCACCTAGCTGCTTCAAACTGTATTAGAATTGCTGCAATGTGAATAAGCAGTCACAAAAACAATACCACTGTGCTAGTTTTCTTTGGGACTATCACTGAACCTTGATAGTTTGAATGTTGCTGACCTCATTTGAAACCAAGCTGACAGGTCAGGTCAGATTATTTATTCAATTGCTTAAAATAAATTCATTTTAAATGTAAAAACCTGGAAGGAAGTTTGAGGTTCATATGCAGCATGGTTTATGTACAACTCACTCACTAGACCATAACAGCTCTTGGAATGTTGTTCCAGTCCGTTGGATGAATGTGGATACATTTGTGAGTGTTCAGATAATTCATTGAAGCCCAGTAGACTGTAACACCTCCAAAGGCTTTTTCAGAGTTAAAGTTTCCAGCCATGATTACTTCTGTTAATAGCAAATCTTTATATTGTTTTGGTTTGTTGGGTTGTTTCTTTTGTTTTCCAAAGAGGCATAAAAGCTCCGATGTATTTCATACACCACTGACCTACCAAAGTTTGTTGTAAAATCTGTCTTTGAGCATTATAGGAGTAACAAAAATCTTATTCATAGCTTCATCCTGGCAACACTTTATTTATAGCTCTATCTGGACACCTAATGCATTCTAAATTTTACAAGATATATAAAGAATTCTGTGGGATAAAGTTTATGTGGGAAGTAAATTGCATATGTTGGGAATTAATCGCATAACATGACATATTTCTAGACTAGAAGAACAGGAAATAGAAGAAGATGCAGAAGAAGAAGAGAGGAAAATTTGAGAGGCACTGCATAAAAAAATGGCTGGATGGCCAGGCTCAAAGACTGGTGGTGAATGGAGTTAAATCTGACTGCCACCCAATCACTAGTGGTGTCCCCCAGGGGCCTACAGGAAGGCTGGGGAGGGACTATTGACAAGGTCTTGTAATGACAGGACAAGGGGCAATGGGTTTGAACTGGCAGAGGGGAGATTTAAAATGGATGTTAGGAGGAAGTTCTTTGCAGTGAGGGTGGTGAGGCACTGGCACAGGTTGCCCAGGGAGGTTGTGGCTGCTCCCTCCCTGGAGGTGTTCAAGGCCAGGCTGGACGAGGCCTTGAGTGCCCTGTACTAGTGGGAGGTGTCCCTGCCTATGGCAGGGGGATGGAACTAGATGATCCTTGAGGTCCCTTCCAACCTTACCATTCTATGATTCTATGTTCTAAGGATTTTCACTACTTCCATTGGAGACAATTTTCAACAGACCAAAAAGTTGGGATTAACTATGCAAATTAAAATTATTAACCACACTGTGCTGTAGCCAAACAGTTCAAGTCAACAGATTCCTGTGTAATATCCAAGGGCTTGTAAATCCACAGTGTAGGAGGCAGATGTGTAAATGTTATCCCACTTTTCTGGCTGTTGTGTCTATATCCACAGCTACTTCACTGCTGACTTTTGCCTGAGCCTGTGTACTTTTATCACATTAAATGGGTATACTGTAAATATTTAGGTTAGTCATTTATTCTCCCAGTTTCAAATATCTGTGCACCATCACACATGGGGCATAGCCCAGGAATTACAGATTTTTTTTTTTTAATTATTAAAAAAATCATGTTTCTATATGTAAATATATATAATATTTTTATGAAAAAATATGAAATAAATATATATGTAAAGCTTCAATGTCAAATGAGCTGTAAAGAATTAAGGTTTTTAATGTAATGACAACCTAAATGAAACCATTTGAGATACCAACCCATCTCATTGGACCTGGAAAATTTGGAGGGTTGAGAGTGAAAAACAAACAAAAACATGAAAAGAACCAGCCTGCAGAAGACATCTGATAGGGTTTCAAGTTTTTATGCTTTTGAATTTCTAATAGGCTTATAGGTCATGAAAAGAGAATTGTCTTCATCTTGGAGGTAGAATGGCAAGAAAGAACAGTTTATTATCTTGCCTGAAAGCATTACCTAGCAATAAATTCTTTAGGAGGAAGTCATCCTTCTTTCCATTTCTTTTCCTTCCCATTTTTGCTGAGGCCTTGACCAGAACCCAACATTATTCAGCCTAAATGAAGGAAAGAAGGGAATTAAGTCACCGAAAGCCTTAACTTCTTCAGCTTTTTGGTAAACAGCAAAACAGAAATTTTAAGTCTTACTAAGTTAGATACAAATACTATGAATTTCAGATCCAAATTTGGTTATCCAGGAATTCAAATGCCTGCTTATAATTAGGACACCTTACAGGGGGGAAAAAAGAGGGAAAAAAAGTTTCCTATAGCTCCTTTTAGAAATAGTATTGACTTGGACAAAGGAACTAGCTGCTTCTTTGCCACCCTCAATGTTAACTGAGTAGTTTGGATAGGCTTTGATTTTGCAAGATGCTAAGTACACCAGCAAGATCAAGAGAGCACTTGTAGGAATTGCTAGCTATGTGTTCATCAGTTCACCTCCAGACAAACTTCCTGTCTGCACATATAAGCCAGAAAGTAGTTCACCCAAACAGCCCAAGGATCTTCAGCACCTTCCTAGACCAAGCTTTTGCTTCCAGTACTTGCCTGTGCTCAGCCTGCAATCAGACTGGACCTATTTCACTTTAAAACCATGCATTTGCACAAGTGCTATGTATAATTTCATAGTGACTTGCAATAATTGGAAATAAATTGTCTTACCTTCAAGCTTTTAAATTGTGTTTGCTGGGCCAGTAGCTAGGAAAAAAATCTATTTTTTTAGTGTATAAAATAATCAAGTTTAATCTGTAAGCTACTGAGAGAGAATGACAGTAGGGTTTTTTGTTGGGCTTTTTTTTGTTGTTGTTGTAGTTTGGGGTTTTTTTTGGTGTGGGTTTGTTTGGTTTGGTTTGGTTTGGTTGGTTTGGGTTGGGTTTTTTGTTTTTTGTCACCTTTTTGATTAAAACCACACTTTTAAGAGTCACTAATATGAAAAAAAAAACAGGGAGAAAAAAATCCCCAAAACAAACAAACAAACAAAACAACACCCAGGGCAGTTATAACTACTCCAGAGTAATTTTGCCTGGCAAGTATTTTAATGCCTGCTTACAAACAATAAACTGCACAGAAGAAAGAGAAACTTTTAACAAAAAGCACCTAATCCCACTGAAAATGGTAGCTTTTTATTACTTAATTATTCAACTGGACACAATGGTTCTCAGTTGCCTGTGCAAAGGAGCATCAGACTTGAAGAAAAAGTGCACAGAGGTTTGCAAGTGTAGAAGATGAGAAAAGATCTCTGCTGCTCTTACTGTTTCTCTTCTAAGAACTGTATAGGTGCTATTTGAGAATGCCTCTTAAAGGCTGTAAGGACGTTCAAGGAAGAGAAATAAAAGCCAGGTGAAGTCTTCCCAAACTTCTACCAAACCCAGAATTTTCCATATGTTAAACCATAAGCTTTTTTCCACACCAACCCCATCAAATTCCTTGCTGGTGTTTGGTTTGTCTCTCTGTAGCTTCTGATACCCTTAAGAATGAGAACTCTATCTTTTATCTGTTTGACATGCAAAAAATGCATTTTTCTCCTCTCAATTATTTTTAATGTATGTGAGGGGGGGAGGGAAACAGAAGTTGGTGAATATTTATTCAGGCTGCTTTGACAGCATTTTGTTATTTAAGACATAAATCAAATTTGGAACTTCCTTTTTCCTGAGGGAAAATTTGTTTATCTGAATTTGAATGTGTTTGTGAATCAGTCCTAAGGATAGTGCTTTGCTGTTGCTGTGTAATAGCAATTATTTGCATTGCTTTACATTGTTTTGCTCTACAGCATTAAGGTGGTTGGGTTGCCTACAGATACATAGTACACCCCCAGATCACTGCAGAATCAGAGCCATGGAGCTCACTTAAGTGCCTGTTTATCCACTAACATCAGAAGAACTCTTCCAGCATGAGAAGTTAAACAGAGCATGACTGGTTTGTGGGATCTGGGCCCAAGATTATTCCCAAGGCAGATCCCANGGTTGCTGTCTGGGCTGCATGCTCACACTGCAGACTCATGTTGACCTTTTAATCAACCCTAACCCCCAGTTCCTTTTCCTCAGGGCTGCTCAGGATCAGAGCTCAGAGTCTGGTTCATAAAGAATTGCATAGAAGGGGATAAGTAGATATTGTGAATTGGCTTCTGGTTCATACTGTCTTCCCATC
The DNA here is from genome assembly GCA_013399055.1 of Ramphastos sulfuratus. NCBI lineage: Eukaryota > Metazoa > Chordata > Aves > Piciformes > Ramphastidae > Ramphastos > Ramphastos sulfuratus. The sequence continues at coordinate 10,367 of WBNM01018377.1, read as the reverse complement.
TGGCTCTGTGGCTCTTAGTAAATGTCCTAACATGTATAGCACTTACAGCTGGGCATAGTGGGTCACAGCTTCATGCCCTTTGAAATGGACCATGTGTTCCTTGTGTCCAGAAATTTCATCCTGCATTAGCTGCTTTGGGAGTGGAAAGTGAAGAGGATTCTTCCTTTAGTAGTATCTACCAGAGATATTTAAGGACACACAAAGGCAAGTGCTTTCCCAACAGAGTACACTGTTAGCTGTTTTGCAAAGACAATCCAGACTTACCTTTTTTGTACTTCTAAGCCTGCCAGTGTGTATGATGCTTTCATTCGCACACAGTGAGCACTGACTTTTATCATATTATTACCATTCTAAACTCACAGTTTCAGAGGTTTATAACTCAACTGTATGTTTTAGCCTCAGTAAATTCAGCCCAGGAGCACTATTTTTTTTCAGTGTAAAAGACATCTGTAGTTGCTATAGCATCAAGCCAAGAGGACTTGGCTTATTTCAGGAATTGTTAAAGGTCTTTGATTACATATTTTTTAAGAAGCTGTCCTCAAAAGTTAATTGCTGTAGAGTTTGATTCTGATAATCCTCAGATTCATAGAATCGTGGACTCATAATTTTAAAATAAATAAATACATAAATAAAAAGGCCAAGTGATAGGCATTTGACATCGCTCCTGAGAAATCCTAATGAACCATATTCCATTTATTCCTGTGCTAATCTCACTGCCATCAATGGGAGTGTTCTATACACATCCTGTTTTTAACATCCTGCATGCACAATCACCATGAGCATTGCCAGAGTACCCACAGTCGGTGAGCACAGCTCTCCATGCAGGTTTGTACTGTCCCTGTAATGATTCTCTCCTGAGAGAATTTCAGAAAGCTGTTCATAAGTTGTTCTGGACTTTTAGGTAACTAATCCCATCTCACACAGACACTTTCTGGTAGCCACTTAAGAGGTACCACCTCAGAATATATATTTATATGGCAGACACTGTTGCAGTCTGTCAGATAAATTGCGTGCATTTTACAACATTCAGTTAGAGATCTGTAGGTTTGTACTTTGCTCTGGTGAGACCTCACCTGGAGCACTGTGTCCAACTCTGGAGCCTCCAGTACATGGACCTGGTGGAATGGGTGCAGAGGAGGGCCATGAAAATGATCGGAGGGCTGGAGTACCTCAGTTATGAGGACAGGCTGAGGGAGCTGGCATTGCTCAGCTTGGGGAAGAGAAGACTTCAGGAAGACCTAACAGCAGCCTTCCAGTATCTGAAGGGGTCCTACAGGAAGGCTGGGGAGGGACTATTTACAAGGTCTTGCAATGCCAAGACTAGGGGCAATGGGTTTAAACTGGCAGAGGGGAGATTTAGACTGGATGTTAGGAGGAAGTTCTTTACAGTGAGGGTGGTGAGGCACTGGCACAGGTTGCCCAGGGAGGTTGTGACTGCTCCCTCCCTGGAGGTGTTCAAGGCCAGGTTGGATGAGGCCTTGAGTGCCCTGTCCTAGTGGGAGGTGTCCCTGCCTATGGCAGGGGGTTGGAACTAGATGATCCTTGAGGTCCCTTCCAACCTTACCATTCTATGAATCTATGATTACAAAGATCTAGTGACAGGACAAGGGGTAATGGGTTCAAACTAGAGAAAAGCAGGTTTAGATTGGATGTTAGGAACAAGTTCTTTACTATGAGAGTAGTGGAACACTGGAACAGTGCAGAAGATCCTGCACAAAGCTATACACAGACCAACATGATCTAAGCAATGTCCATTTATTGACTATGAACATACACTTATATACTTTCTAACAGACTATGCAGGTTAGTTCATTGTTAAGCAATTGGTCCAAGCCGTTAAGGCACAAGCTCTGTGTCATTAAACAATTGGTTAGCCTTATCTGTTCAAGCACTCTGCATATGAATCTCAGTTTCTGCTTTAACATCCTGTTGTTGGTCTTCTTCTGCAAAGATGCTTGCAGCTGGTGTCCTTGCCCTTTAGATGAACTTTCATGCAGGCTGTGAAACTTTTGGTCACAACTACCAGTTACGACAATCGTTAACGAAGGTTGGACTGCTCACATGTCCATTTAATGCAAGGTGTTCCAGGTTGCCCAGGAAAGTGGTTGAGGCCCCATCCCTGGAGATATTCAGAGTGAGGCTCAACAGGGCTCTGGGTAACCTCATCTAGTTGAGGATGCCCCTGCTGACCGCAGGAGAGTTGGACTGGATGACCTTTAGGCATCACTTCCAAGCCAAACCATTCCATTCTATGTTACAGCAGTGCAATGGCAACACTACGTCAACTCAACAGCAACACAATGGCAATGAAATGGCAACACAGTAACAGCAGTATAGTGATGTAAAATGGTATAGTGTAGTAACAGTAACACAGTATAGTAACAGCAAAATAGCATTAAACTGAGGATACAAGGTGACATGAGCCCAGAAAATTCCAAGGACAAGTACACTGCACTATATGTCAGATGTTTTCCTTTCATAAAACTATGTATGAAAGAGAAATTTCAATTTCATCTGCCTGGGAATGGTACATATGTATGACAACCTGATTATTTTTCCAGCTTGAGATATTGTGTGTTTAATTAACATTACTTCTGTGTGTTTAGGTAATTACTATTAGAAGACGAGGACTTACTGTACTTATTTCCTGTGCTAGGGTATAATGTGCTGGACTGCAACAACAGCCCTTGTTAAACTGATTTTAGCATTTCTTTACACAGCAGGAAGCACCCATGCTGTGGTTTCTTAATGTACTCTTTAAATACTGCACTGTAGAGTAGCATACAATAAAAACAATAATTAATTATGATCCTTGTTTTACCAGTGCTGCTGGTATCCCAGTAACCCTGGTTGCTGTTTCAGGATTCCACTATCCTGCACCCAGAAACACATATCTTTCATTTTAGAGTTTTATTTCTTAGATGATATTGCTGAACAGAGCTGAATTTTTTTTTTTTTTTTTAGAACAGATTTGTTGCATGGATTGTGATGGCTTCACATTTGTTCAGGTCTCCAAGGAGCAGCGCCAATAAATGTGAAAGAGACAACAGCAGAGTGCCATAGTTTCCCATTTCCACCAGGATGGGGGGGAAAAAAAAAAAAATCTAAATTAAAGCTAACCTTAAATGTATAATCTGTCCTTGGGAGCAAGAGCTGGGGAAAAAAAAAAAAAAAAAAAAAAAAAAAAAAGTGGATATAGCTTCTTCAAGCTCTTGGCATCCCTTACGAGAAAAAAATTGGTTCTAAGGGTCTCTGATCTTGTGTTTTAGTAAAATAGAACTGCACGGCTGACTGACAGTTCTGATCTAAAGCATTTACGTTTAAGTTTTGATCTCTCTGCTTTTGATTAAAACTAATGAGCTCATTTAATTCAAAATGGGAATCTCTGATAAGAGAAATAAGGTTGATGTGATTGGATTAGAGGGGCAAATTAAACTCTTAGAGCAGAAGTTTGTGCTTATATAGTGTATTAAAAAGCTGTTGGCGTATTATGGCGTGTTAGATGATGAGAAAAATTTCATAGTAATTCATATTTAATCAGAAGAAATGAAAGTACTAAATATAACATGGCTCTGCTTTTCCCTCGAGTGATAAAGAGCTGTACATTTAAAATGACATCGAATTCATGCTCTCTAAAACAAAAAAAATCTTAAGAGAGACACTGAAGAAAGGGGCACTGTTGTCAGTTATTTCATCACAACGGAGATGAAATGTCACAAACACAAGACCACATTAAATCAAGGACAATTCTATGTAATCCTTAGCTCACAAACAAGTATTTTCTGCTTCTGTCGACTGCTTAGCAAGTGTTTTTTTAAATACTTGAGTACTTTCTGCTAGGAGTTTGGTCTTTTTTCCAAAACAATAGCAGAGTAATTTCAAAGTAACTTTTTATTCAGTGTTAATTACTCACTGCAGCTGAAAGTTACTCTTCAGTAATGCTCCAGAGTTTTCCCATAAACAATGTTTTGGGGAGAGATAGGTTATGAGGACTAAAAATAGTGATAATAAATGCAGTATAAAGGTTACCTCAGTGCTGACTGGAGTTGTGCCTACTGTTTTATCATGCTTTATACTAAGAGTATATTATTTACTATTTTAAGTGGTTGCATTTAAGGAAGTGAGAAGCACAGGTGAGAGCGCTAGTCTGAGACAGAAAATATCTTTTCCATTGGACTACGAAGATACTTCATTAGTAACTAATTAGTCACCAATAATTAACAATGATGATGATGACAACAATAATAATGTGCATCATTTACTTGAGCATTTTTTGCCTTCAGGCTGCCTAGTGCTTTATTGATAATTATTAGCCCTCAGTAATGGGGAAACCAAGGCACTCAAACCTAGCAGTGACATGCCCTAGGTATCACTGCAAGTGAGGAGCCAAGTGAAGAGCCCTAAGTATCACTGTGAGTAGGGCTAAGGAATGAAAGCCTGCAGAATTTGCAGTCTGTTTCAGCAGACAGAATTGGATATCTCAGCAAGACTTTGCCTTTCACAAAATACTGAAGAACTCTCCATTTTGTAAAACAGTGCCATATCCTGACAAAGTAACTCCGCTCATAATCGAATTGTGCAAGAAAGAGTTAATGAGGCAAATCTTAAAAAAAAAAAAAAACTATGAAAAAAATAACTTGAAAATGAGACTTACTGAGTATACATATATTTTTCAATTTTTTTTTCCTAAGTAAACGTTTTCTAAATGAGGTAAATTGATTACAACACTCTTAGCACCCATCAGTCATTTATTTTTAGTGAGTTCAAGGATTGCACCTGAAAAATAACTTAGAAAGGATGTATAAATTCTAAATTGTGTGTATGTGTTTTTTGTTGTTTGGTTTTGGTTTTGTTTTTTTTTTTTTTTTTTGGTTTTTTTTTTTTTTTTTTGGTTTTTTTTTTTTTTTTTTGGTTTTTTTTTTTTTTTTTTGTTTTTGTTTCTCTCTTCTCTAGTGGAATCTACAAGCCCCAGTTTACTAACCACTGACAACACTCTAGAGCGCTCTTTTTTCATCCGGATGAAATCTACACTGACCAAGCGAGGAGTGCACATCAAATCGTCAGGATACAAGGTAAGGGTTGTGCTGTAGCATGAAATACTGACATCTTGAAATTATGTTCATTCATGTTCCAGGGACACATTGATAGACAGAGAAAGGAGCTGTTTCACATTTGCATATATCTCGTTCCTTTTGTTAAAGAATCCTTAGTACAGTATTTCCAACCCGAGGTTTGGTGTTGGTACTACACCTCCATTAAACTGGTCATTATTACGATAAACATTGATGTTAACAGCGTGATAGCCTTCAAAAGAGTGATGCTTCCAGAGTAAAAGTATATTTTACCAAAAAAAAAAGGTGAGTCCAACATCATTTTTTTTTCCATAGTGGAAAATCACTGATCATTTCATTAGACTGTTGGTTGTCTTTGGGTTATGTTTTTCCCAGAGAGGTAAGATTTCTTCGAGCAGACAGTATGCTAGAGCTATTTAGCTTCGCTACCATTCTGGCTGAAGGAAACAACAAGCCACAATAAGTCCTTTTCCACCATTTTTCTTTCATTGTCTGTCTGAGGGGCATCTGCTGCTGGGGAGTATATTTGTTGAATTTCAGACTCTTTTAAGATACGAAAGTCTCTTGTTCCTTATCAGCAGTAAGCTCATTTTTCTTCAGTCATATATCGCTCATAACGCCTGGAGCAATCAGTGGCTTTGCTGTATACTAAAACTTAGGAGGAACAACACATTTTAAGCATTGTCAACTTGTGGAATGAAATATGTCATCCATGTACAAGATAAAAGAGTGGTGCAAGAAAGTAAGTCTGAAAATATGTGTGTGTTTAAAGATGTTCCTTGGTAATGTTTGCTTAAAAACTTTTACAAGTGTTTTTTCTTCAGTTATCAGAGGAAGATTTAGAGGAATTTTGGAGTAGACTTCCCCAACTCACTTTTGCCCTAAAATTCTTTGTGAATATAGCATTGAGGTATTCTACCTGACCAGTAAAATTCTGATACAGATGTCTAGCAAATAACTGGAAGTCTTTCTGTTGGATTATTTCTGGGTCAAGATGATTAAAGCAGTTGCAAATGGAAGTTTAGGCCCAAATCGGTGGTTTCATGAGACACCATAAGTTTTGATCTGTGTATTGCTTAACTGTCAACGTTTTAAGGAGTGCACTTGCACCTGGATGTACTTGTTCACACTGAGCAGTTTATAAGTCTCAGAAGCTACCAAGACCAGGAAGTGTACTGGCAGTCTGAGGAGGAGGAATATGAATGAATGAATGGGTAGGTTATTGCAGGTATACTAGTTTTCATGGTTAGGCATGGTCCACCCAGTTTAGGCTGAAGACAAATTGTCAGAGAACTTGCTTTGCTGTGTATTTTTGCTGCAGAGAACTTGTTTTGCTGGATATTTTTGCTGCAGTAGTCATGGGAAAGAATAGAGAATTCATCTGTGCGTTTTGTAGTCTTGATGTTTTTTTGCCTGATGTAGGTGAGAACAAAAAGGAGGACACATTAGTGACTTTGTCACTCTCTCTTCATGGACTCAAACAATCTAATGCTTGTCTAGGACCACAATAGGACTTAACTAGAATGGGCTGATTTCACAAAGTGTGTATTTTATTCATTACAATAAAGATTTTTAAATTCATAGTAGACACTTTACTCACAAGAAAGAAATAGTGATGTCTATCACACAGAAAGAAATAGTAATGTCTATCATACAAATACAATTTCCTTTGTCATAGACCTGCTAATAGCTTATGGAAACACTGAAAACCATAACTGAGATGTCACAGGTAGAGCAAAATGAATTTTGGAAGTTCAGAGTTGTTGTAGCCAGCTTTTTGTAGAAGTAAAGAAGGGGGGAGGGGAGAGGAAGGTGGTGGGGAAGTATGATAGCCAACAAAATGTCTGTAAATAAAACATTTGGGTATTTCAACTTTTTGCAGGAAACATCATCAAGTCAGCACGAGTAAAATTGCATAAGCAGTGTACTAGTCCTAGGCAGGTGTAAATATAGAGGTGTACTACTTCTGCTTTTTGATGGGTTTGAGGATTTGTAACTGACAGTTTGGCTGACTTGAGGTGTGTCCAGCCATACGAATTACACTTTGACAGTTTTTGAAAAGCATGGTTATTGGCACTCTGTGTTCTGTGGAAGGAGAGATATCTGCAGCCTCAGTGAGCCCCAGAAAAATTGCATATTCATTTTAGAAGAGTTGGATCACAGTTTTAACCAAGTGTTGAAAACTGCTGCTTTGTTTAAACATCATTCTCAGTCGGTCTATTAGACAAACATAGTAAAACTCGGGTGCTGTAGTGGATGTCATTGACACTTTTAGATAAGTTACCAATCTATTCATTAATTTCCAGAAGTCCAGTGCCAGAGCAAAGTTAAAGCTTCTATAATTTGTTAAGATACATGTTTTACTAAAATTAAGAAAGATCCATGAGCCTTGTGTAGATGTACAGCTGTGAGGAATTAACAGAGGGAAGGATGCTGACATGATATTAACAAAGCTCATGGGAAGAGCTGGCAGAGTTCTTCATCAGAGGTCCCTGGAATACCTCCAGCACTTAGGAAACTCTATGCCAGCTGGGGTCGTATGCAGCAGAGGTCTTGTGGGAAATTCTTGTGGAGCTGGCTGACTCACTGTCTCACACCTTCAAAATATGAGAGAGCACTGAATTTTTCCTCTGCAAAAAACAAGGGCTCCCAGCTAACAGCTTCCCTTGAGCTATTCTGTGGGTGGGTAACACTCCTGAATCAGCATACAAACACTCATCAGGAGCAGTGTGCTGGGAACTCCATATTTTATGTGAGTCACTTTTAGCTCTGTCAAGGTATTCAGCTTCCCCCAGATTCAATCCTCTAGCAGTGACAAAACTTTTCATCTTTGTGAAGTGGTTTTGTTCCAAACCCTTACTGAGCTCCGAACCACATCTGCATTTTTTTTCTTACTTCGAGGACTGCTGATTAATGTTTCCTTTAGATAGACAATGACTGAGGTGGTCCACCAGCTACTTAACCAGTTTTCAGAATGAGTGAGTCCTGCCTCAGGAAATCATATAGGATTGAAAACAGAGAAGGAGACAGATTAATGATTCAGGTTGATCTGGTCAGGACTAATTTTCTATCAGTAGAAATGTTGAAACAAAAGTCTCTCTGATAGGCTTACACTTATGTATACCTCAAATAGACACTGTTCTAGACCATTCTGACATGAAATGAACACTGTTTATAGTACCTTCCTGGACTGACTTAATTAGTCCCAAATTATATGTAAAGATAGAGGTAATGGCCTTTTCTCCATGAATTATATTACCTTAAAAATTTGAAATGGGAAAGGGGTTTCATGATTCATCCTTCCTCTCTCCTTCCCTTTCATTGTTCCCTGGCAAGCTCTGTGAATTGGATTTTCCAATTCTTAATATTCTTAGCTTGTGGGAAAAGTGTAGGAAAAGGGAATACAGTGCTAGAGAGATACTCAGTTTTCAGAGAGTAGATCTACAATCCTTTTAGAAGTTAAATAAAATGTAGTGAGCTGATAAAACACATAGAAAAGCTGAATAAGAAGAATTGTCATTCTATTCACTGCAAGACTATGAATGTATCACTAGTACAGCTGTTGTTTAAGATACATGATGCAGATACTTACTGGTTTTCTCTGCTGAGATTGTATCACATCTTTTTTTTTTTTTTCATCAGTAAAATTTGGTATTTAATTTGGATTTTTGTTGTCTCCATTTTATCTTCTTTTCCATTTGTTTTCCTCCATTTGAGGGTCACAATTTTGTCCACTTAACAGTTATCCCACCTGCAATGTTTCTGTTGCCTGACTTACTCAGGCATATGTCAAAGCTAATTTCAGTTGAAAGCTGCTTTGTTCAAATCCAGTGATACATTTCCTACTCTTCTCTAGTACCCTATTATTGCTTTGTCATGTTTACTTTCAAGTCAGATTGTGCTAGGATTTTCCTTACTCAAACATTCAGGTCTCTTTAACAAAGTATAGCTGATGGGATGAAGCAGTCAAAGCATCAAACATAGCAGCAACAGTAGTTGCCAGCAGTTCCAGTTCATCAGCTGCTCAGATGTATATATCCATCTATTGTTTCATGGAGTAAGCTCTCATTATAAGCTTTTACAGAGATGGATAGGAAAACATGAGGAGATTCCGTTGTGCTTTTACTGTCACTATGGCAATCTGTGAATATGGTATAACCAACATCTGTTGCCTCTTATCTCCCTAGAAGCCAACAATCAACCTTGTTCATGATTGACCAAAAGGGTTAAGAGCATCTTAAAAATTCTTGACACTGTACCTTCCTATTTGAACTGATACTTTCAATCTGCTGTGCCTGGCTTTGCCCATTCAATGTCAATAAGAAACTTGTCTCCATGTCATTAAAACATCAAAGTCATTGAGGTCACAAGGCAACGAGTCTACTGCAGACCCTTCAGTGACTGGATGTAAATATAGCAGCTATCATGTGCTGATCAAAATATTACTTAGAACCTTAGGCTTTTGAGCCTGTATTACTGAGTAAAGAAGTAGTTGCTACGTTACGTGGATACTCCTGCCTTGAAGTGAGGCCTTGGTGTCTTTGAGAAGTGCCTTGAAACTATGGGATAATATATCTATTGTCTTTGGAGGTGAAGGAAATGGGCTTTGTTTCAGCTATTTGTATACAACATTCAGGAGTTCTGAAGTCCTTTAATGTGACACAGAAGTGTTATCCCTGGATAGAAGTGTAAGCCTTGCATTGCTGCTTTACAGAATCATAGCTCTTACCAGTGCCAAGAGCAGGTATTTACACCTGATTTTCTTTCTGGCGGCCTTTGCATGCAAGTGAATCATGTAAACTAAGCAAGCTTAAACAATCTGACTAAATTGCAATGAAACCAACAAAGTTCTCTTCATTACATATTAAATCTGAGAGGATTATTGAGCCTAACAACATTGTCTGAGCTACCAGTGGACAAAATGCATATCAATAGATAAATTGCCATTTAAAGAATTTGGTTCAGCATGTTTAGTTTAGAAATGTTGATATTTGGTTGCATGTCTTCAGTAATTGAGAATTCAAATTTGGTTAACTATGCCTCATACATCACTTGTATATGAAAATATTTTTAATAATATTTAAAACTCAGCAAAAATGTCTTCACAAATTAGTTTTTGTAGTCGACATGAATTCATCTCTTTGTGCAAAGGTATCTTTCTACTACCTCGTTGAAAATTAAGCATTTTCTGAGACTGTGGTCTCAGATTTTGCATTTAAAATCAGGAAGTCAGCAGATGGAAATCTAAATTCCTCGCTGAAACTTATGTCCATCTGTATTGGTTTGAGTTTAGCT
>WBNM01018375.1:0-11166 GCA_013399055.1 Ramphastos sulfuratus | reverse complement strand
TCCTAGGTCCCTTTCTGCCTGGCAATAGCCAGCAAGAAAAAATGTGAAAAAAAATGGAAAAAAAATGAATAATGTGGCAATAGCCAGCAAAACTCAGCAGCTCCTGAGGTTTCAAGATATTTTGGAGAAATAATATTTTACACATATGCATCAGGTTTCACCTGATGATCTGAAAGCACTTGGTAAATATATATGCGTTAATTAATCTTCACAGCAGCTCTGTGAGGTAAGCACTGTAAATATAATTATCTTGATTTTACAGATGGTGAACTTGAGACTCAGAGCACTGAAGTAACTCCCCCAAGTTCACACCATGAATCCGCAGCACTGTAGTGACTGGAATCCAGTTCTCCCACTGCGTCTTCTCTTTGCTGACCCAAATGACAAAAGTCCCTTTGCTTACAGTAACAACAGATTCTCCATGTGGACATGGAGAAAAGAGCTGCTTGGGGACTTCACACTTTCTTGTTGGCAAAGCATTTTCCATCCGTTGAATAGGGGATAGGGTAAATATGCACAGTGCTATTTGTTGTTAATATGCTCATTAGCATCTGCATCATTACTACTTGAGAAAGGTTATCAACGGACACTTTTGGTTAGCAGAATCCCCAGAATCAAAGGTGGCCAATTCTGGTAATTGTCTCTGCTTAAAAGGATGATTTCCTTAATAAGCAGTTCTTAGGAAGGCTTAGACGGCAATCACACTTCCTGCACATCTTTTGTCTTCATTTAGTGTGACATTCTTCTTGTATCTTGTAAACAATCTGTGGTTGTCCCCACCAGGGAGAAACATAGTTTGATATAATGTCAGCCTGAGCTGAAACTGAGAAAGCTGAGCTTGCCATGAAGGAGAGGGACTCTCAAGTGCCCACGTTTGGAATTTTCAACCTACTCTTACCTTAAGAAAAAGTCAACCTGCCAAGGTGTAAATAGCAGTGAGCAAAAAGGGATATATGGCAAATACAGGAGGTAGTAAGCTAGCGTGGTGGAGGTATATGGGCTCCTAGGGCTAAGGGGCTTCTGCCCAGACACTTGGTGGTCTCTTTCTGTAATAATAAAAGTACATCATAATAATAAAGGTATATCATGGATTGGATGATACATTTGAAAAACAGCTTCACTATTGTTTTAATGTAAACTAAATTCCTTTGTATTTCTCCATTGTATTTGATTCTTCTCTATTCTACTTTGTTCCTCATGTGGAGCTCATCTCCAAGGTCTACCTTTTTTTACAATCTGTGTTCCAACAATGCACCTTGATTTTTATTTTTGGCAATAGTCAACTATTANTGATTCATTCTGTGTGTGATTCTGTGTATATTTGTATATTGCATTATTATGTTCTACTGCCCTGGGAGTTGGAAAGGTATTTTCACAGGTAAAATCTCAGCTATATCCCTGAAGATCTGTGCTGGATCTGTCTGTCTATCTGGAAATTCTAAAGGTTCACACTGTATCAGAATATTTCCAGTGTTTTCATATCAGAGAGTATCAGACTTCACCCATTTCTTTTAGTGCATGGTAGCTCAACCTTCTATTTTAATATTTTCCTTTCTGATGTGGCAAAGACCAAGAGAAAAAAAAAAAAAAATCCCCCAAGCCACTGAGAAGGTAATTGGATTTTGTAAGAGTCATCACATAAGGACATTTTGGGCTCATGTCAAAGGCCAGTTAGTTCTCTCTTCACTCCAGGAAAGCATCTCTGCTGCAGCTCAGAAACGGCAATGTGTCACAAGGCTACTTCTGCAGGGTCATATGATGACCGACCCACTCACCCTCACCCCTGTGGAAACACTTGGCCCTTTATTGTGGTGTTAATGGGGCAAAACCTGTCAGCCTTCATTTCCTCATGGACATTCAAGTAAAACTGAGGAGATGCTCAGTTTTATTGTGAAAGTCAGGATATGTCCTTCTTCCTTGCAAATTTGTGGCTGAAGAAGGCAAGTGCTGAGGACAGAAGGTGATGAGAATCACTCAAAGCCATATTCTGCCTTGGGCTCTGCACCCTAAGCTTTCTTGAACATGTGCAGTTCCGGGCTTTCTAGTCTTCCGCAAATGACACGTTTCTGTTTCATTTTAACATAAACTTAGTTTTAAATCCACCTCTCAGCTGTGCCTGCAGGGAGTTCCCAGCTGAGGCAAGCAGCAGATGTGTGCGTACATCCAAAAACGGGACAAGTCCCTGAGCTCTCTCACACACATATCATCCCTCTGGGGATGCACCTCAACTTCTGGGCATCACATAAGCTCCTTGAACACAGCACACACCATTTTTAGCAACTTTTTTTCTGGAATTATATTTAGGAGACAGGGTGAAAGAGAAGAAAGAGGAAAAAAAAGCAAAAGAAGCCTCCAAAGTCAGGTGAGAGATGTCTGCAAAGTTTGTATGAAACATCCTGTGATTCCTTCCCTGCTGTTTCTTCCCCAGGTTTGAAAGATGCCCTGAGGTAGGTTGCCATATTTCCATAGATTTACTTGTAAAGGGAAAATTCTGCTACTGTGCATATCCCTGTTGATTGCCACATTGTTATGGGCACTTCGGGAATCCACAAAGAAATCAAAAGAATCAAAAAGAAAAAGAAAAAGAGGAAAAAATTTGCAAACAACAAAAGCCATATTGCATTTCCCAGGAAGCCCTAAAATAAGGATGCCTCAGAGAAGAGGTACAAGAGTAAAGCTGACAGATAAATACAGCTCTTGAAGTAGCAGGCAACCCCAGCCCCAGCCCCGCATCCTATTCTAATTGCCATCTTTGTTTACAAGTGTATCTGCCTGTGCTGAACCTTCCAACCACCTTTGCATCACTTCAGTTTAGCGTAAATACCAATCATCTAAAGCAGCTTGAAATCTGAACAAGTGAAGAGAAAAAAACAAGAGAAGCAACAACAACAAAACCAACCAACCAACCAACCAACCAACCAAAAACCCCAAAAAACCCAAACAAAAAACCTCCCAAAAAACCCTGCCCTCAAACCCAACCCAAACCAAACAAAAAACCAAACCCTCAAAACTGTCTCATCTCCCAACAAAACATAACAAGCTTCCACCCTTTAAAAGCAGAGTAATTTTCTTGCCCTGAGCTGACATGATTCTGAGGAAGCATGGGTGCAGCCTGTGATCTATACAACCAGCATTGCTCTCAGCTGTTGGAAGATACTGGATCTGGATTGCTAGCAGACTGGCAAAGGTACCACAGGAAATTCTGAAAACTTTACGCACTTTGTCATGTGGCTCACTTGTGGCTTTAACTCTGGTGAATGAAACCAGTTCACCTCTAGGTACACCCACCCAATCTTCCTGAATGCTGCAGGTCTTTTACAGTTGCTCATAGAACAGCTGCTGAACTCCTGGAGTTAACAGTTCTGTTCAATGTTTAAACCATCACTGACTTGAGATTCCACCTTAGTTAACAACATCTGGCAAGTATCACCTTCTTGTGCAGCCAGGACAACGGCTCTTCTCTGTGAAACTGCCATGTTATACATCTAGCCTTTAGGCAGCAGGATTTTGGAAACTGAAAACAGCCTGGAATATGACTGTACAAGTTGCCAGTCTTGAGGTTCTTTAACTAACTTCTGCCTTCTGCAGGGACAAATGGTATTGTGTAAACAATGAGAAATGACAGTGATGTAAAAACCATCATCTAAACCATCCCCACAAACTAAAAAAAATAACAGGACAACTTGTGGAATTAAAAAACATTGGAAACTATTGATACAAAGAAAGTACCTCTGGCTCAGGAAGTCCCTAAGCTGCAATTGCAGGAAGCTAGGAAAGTATTGCTCCTGTAATTTTCCCTCCTTTTTATGACTAACTACTCTAGGAGATGTGGTGTATGTGAGAATGATTGTTGCTCTGCCAACTATAATTCTAAGTGTGAGAATGACTTTTGCTCTGCCAACTATAATTCTAATTAGGTTACTTCATTATATTCCTATGTTCCCCAAGGAGAATGAACCCATGTTGTTTAGAATGGAGGATTACTGCGGTACTCTGTGGAGAACTGTCCTCAGAAGAATATTTCACTGTGGCAAATTTGTAGCTGCCCTTTTTCATGTTTCCATGAGCAGAGAATGGGAATGAACCATACAATTGTTGGGCTAAGTCAGGTGCAAGACAAGGCTGGTCCCCAGGAGGGCACTAGTATATATTGAATGCGGAGGAGAGGCGAAGTGGAAGAAAACAGTTTTATTTCTGACCTCCTCCTCCCAACACCCAACAGTTTTCAGACAGTTTCAGTTGACAATATTTGCAGAGAAAACACCAGGCATTTAGACTAACACACAGTATGTCACAGAAGTATCTGCTTCCCAGAAAAAATCTGGAGGTTTACTTGGTTGTGAAAAATGAAAACTAAAAAGTCAAAGTGCTTTTCAGATGGAAGTGGAAAACAAATAATTAGCTTTGTATGAATCTTTTGGATGTACAAGAAAAGAGCATTATATTTTGGAAGCAGGTCTGTTTGCGGTATGTTGTCTGTGAACAGGAAAGTTTGCTGCACATTTGGAAAAGCACTTTGTTGAATTGTGAGTGTCAGCATCCTAATCTGGATTTGTATTAGAATGTGCTCAAAGACAAACAATTTTCTCTATGTGATCACTAAACTCTACACTCTTTTAATAAACAGAAATGTTATTAGAGCTGCTGATCACCCACCTCCAAAGTCTAGAAAAACCCTTCTTACCTTAAAAGCCCTCAAAATATTCACCACATCCTTGAGCACCAGCAAACAACTGATTTTTCTTAGACACACTGCATATAAGGATGTTAACAGAAAGAAGGAATTTGTCTCATCGCTTCTCTACTCCCAAACCCAGTCTTGACTGACTACAAAAAGCTGGAACACAGCATATGTACAGAAGAAGGTAGTTTAACTCAGCAAGGTGAGCCAAAAGATGAACAGATAAAGCTGGAGGTGTTTGGACTGATGTTGGATTAGGGAACTGCATAGATGAAACCTTACTTTTGAAGTCAATAACTAGGTACAGAGTTAGCACTGTAGACAATTACTAAGATAAGATACAGTTTTGCCAATTGTACATCTGTATGTCAAGCAGAACAAATGAAATCCTTGACAGTCTCTTAGAGGATACCAATTCAATTTAAAGTGCATAGTAGAGGGATGAGAGCAGTAGGCACAGGTCAAGATAAATCTTGCCATTTTGCTGTATTTTCCCAGATAATTTATTCAGTCTTTTTATTTATTTTTTCATACCACGGAAGTTTCTGTGCTCCTTCAATAATAAATCTGGGCAAGCAGTTGACATAAGAATGAGGATTGACAGATTGTTTCTGCATTTTATGATGAGCTCTTTTCACTCTAAGGAACAAGAGGCAATTTGCTGGTAGTCCAAAGCATTTCTAATTTGATATTAATTTATACTAATTTGATATTAATTTACACTGAGGATATACCCCCTGAAAAATGCAACCACTACAGCAAAAGACTGACCTCACAGAGAAGCTCAAAAACCCAAAGCACAGGCTCACGGCACAGAGAAGTTCGATGGCCTAAATGCACAGGGATAGTAGAGACGACAAGTTTATTTAAAATCTGTTCTGTTTCAGACTTTTCCACTGACTGCAGGTGGAGAGATCTGGGAAAGAATTACCAGGCTTACTAACAACAAAATCACTCCAGATTAATTGTGGGAGAAAGTGTTTCTTTGCTCTGAGTTTACTGTAGCACAGTAGGGCAGGGTTTAAAAGCAATACCCTAGCTGCTCACAATCACTCCATAGTTTTTACTAAACACAAACTTGGCTGCCTCAGACAGAACCATTGATTAATCAGCTTTGCTCATATCTCTAGTCATTTAAAGTACCACTACAGAAATGGCTGTGTGTTTCTGATGTGTGCATTGTTGAGCTCTATTCCAAAGAGATCATAGTTAAAGAGAAACTGGGTGTTATTTTTTTCATTTTTATCTCCTATGACCATTATGTTCATCTGAGGACTTGCTATTTCACAGTGTAATTTCCCACCTACATTCTAAGGGTGCTTTGAGGAAACCTTCGTGACTTTTCTTTGCCCTATTCTTTTTGGTAATAAAGCTGGAGTCTAAAATATTTTGGATGGAATATGTGACTGCCTTTTACTTAGATTAAAAACAATTCTTATTCTGCTCCTTCCAAAAGAAAGTGCTCTTCTTTTGGTGTTCTGTTTCCTGCTCAACAACCATTAACTCACTGTCATGGAAAGCTGAGTGAATAGAAGGGGAGACTGAAACTCTCAGGTCCAGATGAGCTACCCTACACCAGCCATTGTCACTCTGTGACACCAAAGCTTCAAGCATCATCCTCAAGAAGTTGTACTAAGCAATGATAAGAGGGTAGACTTCCTGATTTCAGTCATCAACTGTGGATTGGAAAAGGTGTCCCAAGTGCCAAATGTTGGAACCTCACTTTAATGTTTAATTTCATGTTTAATTTTTAAAATTTTATTTGATCATTACCATAAACATTAAACAATATTTCCTGTTTAAATATGAATAGGCTGCATTATTTGATTGAAATGAGTGTTCAGATGGCTAATGCGTTTTATTATGGCCATAGAATTTTACTGTTATTTCCCCTCCAGCTGCTGCTGTTCCAATGAACTCACAGGGATTCAGTTTTTGATAGGACAGGCTCTAGCCAATGCTGTGGTGTGGCAGACAAGCTTGCCAAGAAGAGTCTTTCCCAACCTGGAGATACTGCTTCTGGTAGTTTTCTAACACTGGCAAGATGCGGTTATGGTTTAATGTCCATACTGGGACTTCTGAAGGGCTCTTCACAGCTTGTGTCCCACTTACCTAACATCTCTTGCTTGCTACTAAAATCTCCCATCTTTGGTTATCCTGTGGTAACATCCTCTATCACTCAGTAGCTGAACTTTTCAGGCAAGTGCCTCATTGTTTTCTCCCATTCTACCCATCCATACACAACAGAAGATCTTCAAAGCAAGATGCAATCCCATTGCAGAATGTTCCCTGAAATTTCTCCAAAACCTGTCCCACTTGCTGCAATGGTCATGTGCAAATTTGGCAATGTTGAGGTCTTGAGTGTGTTGAAAACATTTCTCATCCTGCTATGAAACTTGTCTCATTGTTTCTTTTAGTCTGTTTTCTGGAGTTTTCTCTATCTTCTCTTTCACTATTCCTTGTGGAGGAAGTTTGGAGCTGTTTGTGCATTTCACTGGTCTCTGTAAAGGCACTATGGCACTAGGAAGGTGTGAACCTTCCCCATGATAAGCATTTATTTCTTGCACTATCTTAATTAGGGTAAGGCAGAAAACAAGAAATCCATTTAGCCGAAAATGTCAAGTTTTCATACCTAATTTTTGTTCCAGACCATGACCTTTAAAAAGTACTTGGAGTGACATCACCATTCTTTCCCCCTGAACACACATGAGCACAGATACTAGGATCACTCAGTAGCACAGGTGTTTCCTATGCCATCAGAGTATGGCTTGCATGTTGGAACACTTACTACTGCAAAAAGTCCAACCTGGACCTCAGAAATGTGCCCAAGCAAAGCTTTATCAAATCCACTATTTTTGTCCCCAGAGACTGAATCATGAAAAAATAACACTTTTGCCTGAAAAGTGTCTCCCTCTAGACTAATTATCATATGGATAACAAGTATTTAAGAAAGAAGTTTTCTAGTAGGATGTTTCAATACATTCAGATCAAATTTTGCTAGCAGAAAATGGGGTAATGGAACAGGGAATCAGTAGCAGCTCTTTCTGATTAAGAAATAAAGCATAGACAACTCTGTTAAGGTGAAGATAGAGTCTAGCTAACTCTTAAGAAGGATTGTAAAGAGAAAACAAATCCTTACTCTAAGATCATTATGAAACTTCATCAAATCAGATGAACACACTTGTGGCAGGAATCATAGTTCTAGACACAGATGAGAAACAAATAGTTACAGGTCTTAAACATTTATTTTAAATGGATTTTCACCATTTCCTTAACAGTGTAGAAGTAGGGATTAAGGCAGGTATTCTTCTCCTCCAACTTTTGTCATCTAGGAATTTACTCAGAACTAGCTGGCAAGATTCTATAGGAAATTTGGAGACATATAGGTGAACCTCCATGGACTGATTTATCTTCACCTATCCTAGGAGCCAATAATGGCCCTATGCACAGTACCCTGTTGCTTCTTTATTGATTCTTGAGGCAAGTCAGATGAGTAGCTAACCTTTGCAAGAAGGAAGTCACTGGAGATGAACACACTTCCCCTCAAGTGACTTGCCCCAAACAATTCAGCAAAAATAACACCAGAATTCTGTTCTTATTTCCAGAACTATATTCTGCTGCCTGACCAGCAGTGATCTCTGCATTGACAGTACTTTTTCCTGTGAAAAAAACCTCACAGTCTAAAACATTTCTGTTGATGTATTTTGCAGTATTTTCTCTTTAATATCATCACCATTTCTGATTGTTTTGAGGTCTTATAAAATACGTGCATTTTGATACATCTGAATTTGCTTTATCCAGAGACATAAGCAAGTTAGGACTGGTGAAAATGAGGACAGTAGAGTCAGACACCACTGTGAAGATGGCTTACAGTAATCAGAAATAAAAAAGAATTCTTAGGTTATGTGTGCCTCAGGTAATATGGGACATTTCCCCACTGAACATTCAAAATCATCTTGCCTATCCTCATTTTAAGAAGTTTAAATAGCAAGTTACATCTCCTTCCCTTGGGCCCTTCATTCAAAATCTATGAAAATTCACAATGAGAACTTTCTTCCTTAAACAACATTGTGTAAGTTGTATAAATGCTGCTGGGCTTGACAGTCTTAAAGTTCTTTTCCAATCTGAATGGAACTACAGTTCTATGAAATTTCTCTTCACGTGGATTTTGCACACAAAACAGGATTTCTACTACTTCTTGGGAGAATCTAATTACAAACCTCTAAATTATCTTGTTGCAAAGTTTGGGTGCACGCACATGTCCCATCCAACCTCATTTTTGCCAACCATGTGTGCTGGTTTAAGGCTAATTGGAATATTTTAATAGAGAAAATTATATTATAGGCTGTCCTTAGGACATAGAAGATCCTTGCAGAAAAAGCAACACATCCTGCTAAGTGTCTGAAGGTACTATATACTGCTAATAAACAGATACGATCTAACACACAAAGCCAAATGTAAGAACAGTCAGAACTGAGACCCTCTAAAGGTTTAAAGCAGGTATCTACCTGTGAACCTATGTGCTCCTTGAACAAGATGTGGTCTTTCTAATAGCTGTTACAATGCCGATATGGTTGCTTTACGGTGAGAGACTGAAAAAGAGAAAAATCACTGGAAGTCCTCTCCAGCAGGAAGACAGAGTATGTAGCACACATGATTGTGCTGCTGCTGTCTTCTAGACAGATATTTATGATACACACTTACACAGTACTCCACATTGACAAAAAACAGGCCTTAATTGTATTTGATAATCATATCTGCTGCTCCACTCGGGTACTGTGCAGCTGACAATTTAGAATGAATATAACAAATAGGTTCAATTGTTTTTAGAGCTCTCTTTGTTTTTCCCTTAAACCTGATGCAAATACAGTAGGTATATGTGATCTGGGAGGCATACCCAGAGCCAGGATGTTTGTATTAATAAAATAATACCAGAAATGGTATCATGTTATTGGAATCAGTCTCACTTGCATTATGAAAATGTCTTCTCTTCCATCTTATGAGCCATATTTGAAGAAGAATAGGTTTCCCTCTCCTTTCTCTCTTCCCTGCTCTCTGCTTTCTCCCTGTGTCTATTACGAGGATTTTAATAAAAAGACTTTAAAATTGTAACAGTCAGCAGCTCACGAGAATCTTTTTTTTCTTTTTCTTTCTTTTTTTTTTTTTTTCCCCCAGTTGCTGGTTACCATATTATTTTGTGTAATTGTTGATGTCTGTCGTTTAAATTCTCTCACTCAAAAAGCTATCTTGCACACAAACACACACACACATCAAAAAAATAAAAATAACGACAATAAAAAAAAAGATTCTAACAACCCTTCACTACCCAGACACAAACTTAAGGGAAGAAAAATACAACACAAAAGAGAAAATAATAATAATAATAGTGAAAAAGAGAACAACCCATCTAGCTAATTCATCTGCCCAGTAAGTGCATGCCTGCGGTAGATCAGATAGGCTTGATGGCAGGTGATGGGGGTCGAGGCTTTGCTCACACTCTGAAAGGGTTTTGATGATTGCAATTACTCATCCAAGCTTTGACATAGCACACAATGAATGACTACAATTAGACAACTATTATTCCTAACTGCTGATACCAATGATGTCCATACAAATGCAGTTCACTTTGTCATTGCATTATTCATACTTGAGGTACATTTGTGTATATGAGTTTGTGAAGGAAGAGGGGTGACAGTGGTTGTTTGTATTTGTGGTGCTGTATAAATTATCTGTATTTATGCATGCTGTCTCTGTAAATCTATATTCAAGCAGACAGTCATGTGTATTTTTTTTTTCCTGCCTCTATCTGCAGGCTTCCACACATGGAGATGTGGCAGCATGCTTGAGACTGACACAAGGCATTTCTGCACTCAGAACCCACAGTAAAACCTACACTGATGTTTCTGGGGTTTGGATGAAGCTCCAGGTGGGTATGTGGGAGACAGGCATCAGGTTTTCTGTCCTTATCTTATGTATTTTCAGGCTTTTTAATTCTTAATACTGTATTTTCTTTGCATTGCCATGCTGTCAGAAGTAGCCTCTGAATATTGCCTTGTTGCAAGTAGCTTTACTTTCTCTGCAGAAGATTTTTAAACTGACAGTACATTAAAGTAGAAGAAGATTTTAAAACTGATTTCAAAATGGAAATTATTACCTCTCTCAAACAGACACAACTCACGATGCTGGTAAACTCCTTAAAGAGAGAGTCTGGGGCCTTCCACTGAATGGCCATTGCATGCCACTGGAGACTTTAGGATATATAGCTAAACGCAGAAAATTGTTCAGAAATAATTATTTTCTAATAACTTATCTCAGTAATGCTTCATAATAGGAAAAAAATAATAGGTACCAATAATATCTAAAGTTAATCTACTTTGGACTACAGCAGATTGATTGTGAAAAAAGCACCCAGACAGGGAATTATTCAAGAAAATCTATTCCATGTTAAATGTACACTAAACAACAATCCCAAGCTCAAATACAGG
>WBNM01018373.1:0-14823 GCA_013399055.1 Ramphastos sulfuratus | reverse complement strand
GATCACGTTGGGTGATTCTGTGCTCCACAACCTCCCTGGAGGTCTTCTGTGCTCCACAGCCTCCCTGGAGGTGTTCAAGGCCAGGCTGGATGAGGCCTTGAGTGACCTGTGCTAGTGGGAGGTGTCCCTGCCTATGGAACTAGATGATCTTTGAGGTCCCTTCCAACCTTACCATTCTATGATCCTATCCCTGGGCACCACTGAAAAGAGCCTGGCCCCTTCTTCTTGCCACCTACCCTTCAGATGGATGTAAACCATAACCAGATCCCCTCTCAATCTTCTCCAGAGTGATAATCCAGATCAGCCAAAGGCTTTGTGCTGCATACTGGGAACTGCTTTGCAATTTGTCAACTAAACGTAGAACAAAAGAGCCCAAAATATTATTAGAGTTATTTTGTTAATGGCTAAAAATAGCAAAGTTATTTACAGGAAAGGGAGAGAGAAATAATTACAACCTCTTCTTCTGCCTGAAGTTGATTCAACAGTAGTAGTTCCAGAGTAATTAGCAGCAAGCAATTACCACAAAAGCTGTCACACAGCATCACCACCTTCAAGGGCTGAGCACAATTCATCTTTGCAATCCCTGAGCCTGGCTGGGATCGAGGTAGGGATATTAATGAAGGCAACAACCAGGATGTTGCAGCAGCAGCCTTACAGCTGACTGAGAGCTAAAATCGATGACAAGAGGCAGTCAGAAGCCCATGAGTAATTTATTAAGCAATGATAGATTTGGGTAAGCAGCACTGCAGAATCAAGGCCTCCTCCTGAGACCTGGGGTGGAGATAAAGCAGCAGTTTTGCCAGCAGAGCAGTTCTGCATGCCCTTAGGCCAACTTGTGAAAGAAGCCTGCAGGAGATGCATTTGCTCTTTTCCTGCCTGGCTTTCACTGCTGTGCTCATTACAGAATCACAGAGTGGTAGTGGTTGGAAGGGACCTCTGGAAATCACCTAGCCTCAGGTTGTGGCAGGGCAGGTTCAGGCTGGATGTTAGGAAGAAGTTCTTCACACAAAGAGTGATTGGCATTGGAATGGGCTGCCCGGGAGGTGGTGGAGTGCCCATCCCTGGAGGCACTCAGTGCCATGGCTTAATTAAAAGGTGTTAGGTGATAGGTTGGACTGGATGATCCTAGAGGTCTTTCCCAACCTGATTAATTCTGTGATTCTGTAGTCCCATCCCCACGCTGCTAGAGCAGGTTCACAGGATCACAGGATGTTAGGGCTTGGAAGGGACCTCCATGGATCATCCAGTCCAACCCCCCTGCCACAGCAGGAGCAGAGAATCCAGCACAAGTCACACAGGAACACATCCAGACAGGGCTAGAGAGGCTCCAGATGATACTTCACAACCTCTCTGGGCAGCCTGTGCCAGGGCTCTGGGACCCTCACAGTCAAGAAGTTCTTCCTCATGTTAAGGTGGAGCTTCCTGTGCTGCAGTTTCCATCCATTGCTCTTGTCTGATTCCAGGGCACAAGTGAGCAGAGCCTGTCCCTGTCCCTTCCTTCCTGACCCCCAGACATTGCTCAGATCCCTCTCAGCCTTCTCCTCTGCAGCCTAAGCAGCCCCAGGGCTCTCAGCCTCTCCTCCTCAGGCAGTGCTCCAGTCCGTGCAGCATCCTTGCAGCCCTCCCTTGGACTCTCTCCAGCAGATCCCTGCCCCTCTTGAGCTGAGGAGCCCAGAGCTGGCTGCAATATTCCAGGTGGGACCTCACCTCTTTGCTAACAAAAAGACTTTTTCCTATTTGCCTGTGTCCCAGAGCCAGGAAAGGTTTGTGTGCTAAGCCTGATCAACCTCTCGCAGCATCACAGGACTAAGCAGGTGGGAAAAGGCCTCTGGGATCATTGAGTCCAACCTATCACCTAACACCTTCTAATTAATTAACCCATGGCACTAAGTGCCTCACCCAGCCTCCTCTCTGGGGAGCCTGTTCCAGGGCTCTGTCACTCTTACAGTCAAGAAGTTCTTGCTCGTGGTAAGGTGGAACTTCCTGTGCGGCAGTTTGTCCTCATTGCCCCTTGTGCTTTGTCCCCTCCCTCTTGACCCCCAGCCCTCAGATATTGATAAACATTGATCAAATCCCCTCTAAAGTCTTCTCTTCACCAGAGCAGACAGCCTCAGGTCCCTCAGCCTCTCCTCACAGGGCAGTGCTCCAGCCCCTTGGGCATCCCCACAGATCCCCTGGAGCAGGTTGTGCAGCATGAGGCCCAGATGGGTCTGGGTGAGTCCTTATCTCCAAAGCTGTGTTAAATCTCCTGAGATAAAGACACTACTGCAGTAAAACTCCTGTCCAGGCATTGCCCTGAGCCTTTCCCTTGGCAGCAGTTAGGTTTGTCAGGTGCCCAGCAGTGGGGTGGGAGCACTGTGGGCTCCTCTCCAAGGACACTGCAACCTGGGTCAGGCACAGAGGATTTGCCATT
Source organism: Ramphastos sulfuratus (assembly GCA_013399055.1). Classification (NCBI taxonomy): domain Eukaryota; kingdom Metazoa; phylum Chordata; class Aves; order Piciformes; family Ramphastidae; genus Ramphastos; species Ramphastos sulfuratus. The sequence goes on along the minus strand of WBNM01018373.1, from coordinate 12,410 downwards.
CAAAGCACTGAACTACAGGCTGTAAAGCCAGAGTTTTATTCCTGCCCAAAGTCCAGATTTAGGCTGGAGATGAGGAAGAAATTCTTGACAGTGAGGGTAGTGAAGACACTGAAATAGATTGCCCAGACAAATTGTAGTTATCCCTTCCCTGGAGGTGAGTCCAGGCTGGATGAGGCATTGAGCAACCTGGTCCAGTGGGAGGTGTCCCTGCCCATGGCAGGGGGCTGAAACTAGGTGGTCTTTGAATTCCCTTCCAACCCAACCCATTCTGTGGTTCTAAACCCATCTCATTCTTTGTCCCTACACAACACACAGTTGGCAGTGTTCCTCTTGTAACAATCACAACCTCACAAACTCCTACAACCGCATTTAAAAGCCTCACTGTGACAGACTCCTCACTGCTTTGTCACAAACAGTATTTTTGTCACCACCACAACCCTTTTGTGCTACTGGTTTAGCACAGCAGGTAGAGGGAACTGAGAGCTCCCAGGATGTCCTCCTTGCTGGAAGGGAAGAGAAACGTGGAAGCAGCAGAACTGGGAGCTCCCAGGATGTCCTCCTTGCTGGAAGGGAAGAGAAACATGGAAGCAGCAGAACTGGGAGCTCCCAGGATGTCCTCTTTGCTGGAAGAGAAGACAAAGCTGGAAGCAGCAGAACTGGGAGCTCCCAGGATGTCCTCCTTGCTGGAAGAGAAGACAAAGCTGGAAGCAGCAGAAGTGTTTTCATCTTTTCTAAGAAGCAATCTTGAGATTTTACTTCCTTCTGCAAGCCATGGGAGTTGAAGTCAAACTGTTAAGGGAGTGGAGAGGTTGACTTCTTAATCTGTTGTTCTCCTTCCCATTCTTAGTCAGTCTTCCATCTGCATATCAGGGCAGAAGCTCTTCTCTCTGCCTGTGGATGCAGCTGCCATTAATTATCTACTTCACCATCCTGTCTTTAGCTGGAGAAGAGAGGCCTGAGAGGTGATCTTATTAATGCTGATCAATATCTGAAGGGTGAGTGACAACAGCACAGGGCCAAAATCTTTTCAGTGATGCCCAGAGGCAGCACAAAAGGCAACAGGCACAAACTGGAATGCAGGAAGTTCATCTAAACTCTCATCTTTGAGAGTGACAGAGCACTGGGACAGGCTGCCCACAGAGAGAGTGGAGTCTCCATCTCTGGAGGCATTCAGAGCTCCCCTGAGCACTGTCCTGTGCAAGCTGCTCTGATGGGGAGGTTGGACTGGATCACTTCCAGGAGTCCCTTCCAACCCCTCTCCTGTGTTTCTGTAAGAGGTTGTGGAGTTCCCTTCTCTGCAGAGATGCCAAACATGTCTACACAGAATCACAGAGTCACAGAACATCAGAGGTTGGAAGGGACCTCCAGAGATCATCCAGTGCAACCCCCCTGCAAAGGCAGGACCTCCCGGGGTAGCTCACTCAGGAATGCATCCAGGTGGGGTTTCAAAGTCTCCAGAGACTCCACAGCCTCTCTGGGCAGCCTGCTCCAGATGATGGTTCTGTTCTCCTCCCTCCCCCAAGACACAGCACAGGTCTGTCTGTCAAGGCTGAGCCCCTTCAGCTCACCTACTAATGACAGCAGTAACAGAGCTGCTCTGCACCACTGCTGATCCAGCAAACCTCACTACAGTTCATCAGCCTCTCTAGGTGAGATCCAGGGCAACCTGCTCTGGGAGAACATGCAGGGGGAGGTTGGGCTCAGTGATCTCCAGAGGTGCCTTTCACCCCTCACTCTTCTGGGATTCTGTGCCAGCAGCCAGGACAGGAGCTGGTGCTCAGCAAAGTATCCCAAGGAACTGCCTCCTGTGATTTCTGTACAATCTTTCTTCCAGGTGGGAATCACTGATCTTTGGTCATGTTGGGTGATTCTGTGCTCCACAACCTCCCTGGAGGTGTTCAGGACCAGGCTGGATGAGTCCTTGAGTGACCTGTACTAGTGGGAGGTGTCCCTGCCTATGGCAGGGGATTGGAACTGGTTGAGCTTTGAGGTCCCTTCCAACCTTACCATTCTATGAGGGTTCAACCATCTCCTTGAGGAGCCTGTGCCAGACTTTGGGAACCCTTTCAGGGAGGATTTTTTTCCTCATATCCAACCTAAACCTCCCCAGATACTAGGGGACCAACCCCCACCCCAATCTGCCCTCCTTTCTGGGAGAGCAATGAGCTCTGCCCTCAGCCTCCTCTGCTCCACACTGCACACCCCCAGCTCCCTCAGCTGCTGCTCCCCAGCCCTGCTCTCCAGACCCTTCCCCAGCTTTGCTGCCCTTCTCTGAATGTTCTCCAGCTCCTCAGTATCTTTGTTGAAGCAAATGAGCTCAGCAGAAGCAGTACCACAGAAGAGATTACCCAGAGACAATTTCACTTCTTTGATTGCCAGCCCTAGAAAGGGAAGATCTTAACCTTTTGCCTTCACACACACAATGGACATGAACATGCCATGATTGGACTCAGTCATCTTGGAAGATCTTTTCCAACCTAAATGATTTTAAGATTTTTTTCTGGGCAAGGCAGGAAATGAAGGACCTGGAACCTCTGATTGTTTAGAGGGTGAACTGGGAAGGCAGTGGTGAGACTCAGCTGAATTTAAATGAGCTTTATGCTTGGTGCTGCACCTATAGAGCAAGGCATGAAAGGTGCACGAGCAGAGGCTTCTGATCTTGCTTCTCATCCTAAAGTGTTTTAAATGTTTACAAAGTATGGGCTGAATATTTTTCTGCTGAGTGAATGTGGCCTACTTGACATCATGAATTTATTCTGTTGGCTTTGATGTTAAACACTTTAAACAAGGTAAATGTCAGCTCTGTCAGGACAGAATAACTCAGTGCTTTAACTGTGGCCTCACAGGGCTGTGCTGTGAAGTTTCTGCAGCTCAGAACAGCAGGTTTCCAGGCAGGCATAAAAGAAAATAAGAAGCCCTTTCCAGCTTTGAAGCATAAAATCAATTTAAATACAACTTCTTCAACTTTCTTCCTGACTAATTCAGCTCCAGTTGCTCTCCCTGTGTTGGAACTGTGATGTTTCACTGTGCCAGAGAAAAAAAACAAAACCTTTCCTAGTTCTCTTCTTTTTCTTGCATTGGGTAGTTTTCTGTTCTGAAAAGTCAACCCTTTTGGGTGGGAAGTGATCATAGAATCATAGAATTGTTTTGGCTGGAAAAGACCTCCATGATCAGGGCTCTGGGCAGCTGCTCTAGTTGAGGATGCCCTTGCTTACTGCAGAGGGGGCTGCACTGGATGGCCTTTGGAGATCACTGCAACCTAGACCATTCTATGGTTCTGTGATTCCATGAGTCCATGACTCTATGATTCTGTGATTCTACAATTCTGATCCTATGCTTCCATGATTCTGTGGTTCTGTGATTCCATGATCCCATGATTCTATAATCTCATGATTCCATGACTTTATGATTCTATGGTTACATGAGTCCATGAGTCTGTGATTCCATGGGAAGAAGGAGCCCAGTGAGGTTCAAGAAGAATAAATGTGGAACCCTGCCCTTGGGGAAGAACAGCAGCAGGCACCAGTAGGGACTGGGAGTTGGCCTGCTGGAAAGCAGCTCCATGGAGAAGGACCTTGGAGTCCTGCTGGACAGGAAGTTTCCATGGGACAGCAAAGTGCCCTGGTGGCTAAGGAGGCCAATGGCATCCTGAGGGGCATTAAGAAGAGTGTGGCCAGCAGGGCTAGGGAGGTTCTCCTGCCCCTGTACTCTGCCCTGCTGAGGCCTCTCCTGGAGGACTGAGTCCAGTTCTGGGCTCCTGAGTTCAACACTGACAGGGAAAGAGTCCAGTGGAGGCCACAAGGATGCTGAAGGGACTGGAGCATGTGTGAGGAGGAGAGGCTGAGAGCCCTGGGGCTGTTTAGTCTGCAGAGGAGAAGGCTGAGAGGGGATCTGATTGATGTCTATAAATATCTGCAGGGTGGGTGGCAAGAGGAAGGGACCAAGCTCCAGGCTCTTTTCTGCAGTCTCCTGTGATAGAACAAGGGGCAATGGACACAAAGTGGCACCCAGGAGGTTCCACCTTAGCATGAGGAAAAAATTCTTTGCTGTGAGGGTGCTGGAGCCCTGGAGCAGGCTGCCCAGAGAGGTTCTGGAGTCTCTTTCTCTGCAGGCTTTCCAAACCCACCTGGATGCATTCCTGTGTGCTCAGCCCTGGCTGACCCTGCTCTGGCAGTGGGCTTGGACTGGATGATCTTCTGAGGTCCCTTCCAACCCCTCCCATTCTGTGGTTCTATGATGAGTGATGGTGGAAGTGCAGTGTGAGCATCAGGGGCTGGATTGATAGCAAGGAAAGTGCCATTTGGCCTGCCCAAGCTGTGTGACTGGCTGTGGCTCAGAGGAAAAGAGAGAATGCCTGCTGGCTGTCAGAGTGCTTCTGTGGGCTGTAGTTACATGCTTTAGTGGGCCTGGCAGAAGGGAAAAAACATGGGATGTTTGGCATTAAAAGGTACCTGCAAAGCTTTATGGTGCCAGTAATAGGAATGACCCTGGAAGAGATCCTGCAGCTCGGAGTTCTCAGGCATTTGAGATGCTCACAGGTTCAAATGAGTTTGCTGCTGAAGGGGTAACTTTGCCATCGTTTTTCATCCTTCAAGAGCTGTCCTCCCTTCCAGAAAACATGCTGCAAGCCTTTTTTTCTTTTGTCCCACAGCCTCTGAAAGGCCAGCTCATGTTTCATTGCCCTGGAGGTCCCTTCCAACCCCTAACACGCTGTGATTCTGTGATCCATGGCAACCTACTCTAGAAACTAGGCTAGAACTGACTCCAGAAACTGCTCTGAAAATGGAGAATAAGCCTCAGGAAGAGCAGCTGAGGGAACTGGGACTGTTTAAGCTGAGGAGAGACCTTACTGCCCTCTACAACTGCCTGAAAGGACAACACAGAGAGGTTGGTGCTAGTCTCACAGATAATTAGTGATAGGGCAAGAAGGAGCAGCCTCAAGCTCCACCAGAGTAGGCTTAGGCTGGACATTAGGCAAAAGTTTTTCACTTTCAAGCATAGGAAGAGGCTGCCCAGGGAGGTGGTGGTGGTGGAGTCACCCACCCTGAAGGTCTTTAAAGGTCCTTTAGGTGTGGTGCTTAGTGATGTGGTTTGGTGGTGACCTTGGCAGAGCAGGGTTAATGGTGGGACCTGATGTTCTCTGGGGTCTTTGCCAACTTGAATGGTTCCATGAGTCACAGAATCACAGAATGGGCTGGCTTGGAAGGGACCTCCAAAGCTCATCCAGTCCAAGCCCCTGCACTCAGCAGGGACATCCTCCACTAGAGCAGGTTGCCCACAGCCCTGTCTAGCCTCATCTTGAGTATCTCCAGGGATGGGTCCACAACCACCTCCCTGGGCAACCTGTTGCAGTGTTGCAGCAGCCTCCTGCTGCAGAACTTGTTCCTCACATCCAATCTCCATCTGCTCTGCTCTAATTTGAAGCCATTTCCCCTCATCCTATCACTGCAGGCCTTTACAGCCTCCATCCTTCTTGTAGCCCCCTTCAGGTACTGGAAGGTCACTATTAGGTCTCCCTGGAGCCTTCTCCAGGCTGCACACCCTCAGCTCCCTCAGCCTGTCCTTAGAGCAGAGCTGCTCCAATCTCTCTGAGCAGGGGCTGGGTGCTAGGTTGGGCTGGGTGAGCTTGGAGCTCTCTTCCAACCTGGCTGATTCTATGGAGAATCCAGCTGAGTGGATTTGAGCCCTGATCATTTTGCTATCTCCAGTGCAGATTTCACTTTTCAAGTTCATTTTCCAGTGGCTTTGATTCTTTACATTGCTTATCAGAACTGAGAGCCAGGCAGCTGCCTTGTGAAAGGAAAAGGAACCTGAATTTAGGGCAAGAAGCACAAATGTAGGCTAGGTGTGGAATGGCTGCAGAGCAGTCTGGAGGAGAAGGCCTTGGGGGTGTCAGTTGGTGCCCAAGCGCCCAGGAGCCAGCAGTGGTCACTGGCAGCCCAGAGGCAGCTGTGTGCTGGCTGCAGGGAGAGCAGCAGCACAGGGAGGGGATTCTGCCCCTCTGCTCTGCTCAGCCCTCACCTGCAGCACTGCTCTGGGGGCCCAAACACAAGAGGGCTGCAGAACCTCCTCTGTGGGGACAGGCTGGGAGAGTTGGAGCTGTTCAGCCTGGGGAGGGCTCTGGGGAGACCTTAGAGAAGCCTTCCAGTACCTGAAGGGAATTGCAAGAAAGCTGGGGAAGGATTTTTTTACAGGGGCTTGGAGTGGTAGGACAAGAGGGAATAGATTGAAGCTGGGAGAGGGCAGTTTTAGACTGGAAATGAGGAAGAAATTCTTTGCAGCGAGGGTGGGGAGACACTGGCACAGGTTGCCCAGGGAGGCTGTGGATGAAACCTGGTCTAGGTCACAGACTGGGACCATACTGAGCATGTTTAGTGGAAGGTGTCCTTGCCCTTGGCAGGGGGGTTGGAACCAGATGATATTTAAGATCCCTTCCAACCCAACCCATTCCGTGAGGTGTCTTTAGTTAACCCTCTGTGTGGAGGAGCTGTCCACATTGCTGTCAAAAAATCCTCCAGCACTGTCTAAGAGAAAGAACCCTCCAGGTGCTCCAAGACAAAATGATAAATTAGTATTTTGAGGTTGCATTTATGAGCTGCTTTTTTGTAGGTGGGAGAAGTGGATAAATGTTCTCTCTGTTACTCAGTACATGGAAAATCTTCATCCCTAGAAGGAGTAGCTTTGGATTTGCAGTGGTTTCTCCATTTCTCAGCTCTGCTTCACTACCCTCCTTTGGAGTGGGTGTCCTACACCAATAAAAGAAGGAAACAATTTGATACCTGATGTGAGCTTTCAGTACTATGGTGGTTATTAAAAAAGGATGAATGGTCTTACTCAGATATTGAAGGTAGCTAAACACTCATGGCTCAATTAGAGCTCATGGAACTGTGCATTCTGAGGATAGAGAAGCTCCCTCCCCCCTACCTTGTAATGAGAATTAAAGATGAGGAGCTGAGAATAACAGCAATGGGAGGAGAGGGAGGTAACAAAGTTGCCTTAATTTCAGAAGCTTGAAGAAATAAGGAGCAGATTGGGCTGTTAAAATTAATTTTGTTGCGGGTTGTCAGGTGCTCAGCACACCTAATTAATTCAGTGAGTTTTAATAAGCTAGAATCGGGAACAAAGGAGAAGTATCTCCTGCTGAAGCAATGGGGGAGATGTGTCCCATGGCTGTGGTGCGGGCAGGCTGGTGTGGTGCGGCTGTGAGGGAGGGCAGCAAGGGGGGAAGCAGAAGAGATGGGGAAGGAGAAACTGGGAGGAGAAGAGGCGCGGGAGGAGCAACCGAGAGGGGAAGAGGCGCGGGAGGAGAAACCGGGAGGGGAAGAGGCGCGGGNGAAGAGGCGCGGGAGGAGCAGCCGGGAGGGGAAGAGGCGCGGGAGGAGCAGCCGGGAGGGGAAGAGGCGCGGGAGGCGCAGCCGGGAGGGGAAGAGGTGCAGAAGGAGAAACTGGGAGGGGAAGAGGCGCGGGAGGAGCAGCCGGGAGGAGCAGCGGTGCAGAAGGAGAAACTGGATGAGCTGATGAGGAAGGAAACAAGTGCTTAAAAATACACTTGCTAAAATGCTAACTCCCTGTCTGGGGATGCTCAGTGCCCCACTCAACAGCTGCCTTTGGTGCAAATGGTTTTGTGTCCTTGCTTGCAAAGAGACTTCCCAGACAGCTCTTTCCCCAGGCAGGCCACCATGGAGCCTTCATTTGCTAGGCAAGAGGAAGAATACAGAAGGACATAAATGGAATGAGCTGCCCATGGAGGTGGTGGAGTCACCCACCCTGGGTGTGTTTCAGGGTGGTTTGGATGTGCTGCTTGGGGAGATGGTTTAAGGTGAGTCTTGTAGAGCAAGGTTCTAGGTTGGACTTGGTGCTCCTGTTAGGAATGATGCAAAATTAATGATCTAAATTAATTTTGATATGCAGGTGAAGGTTGTTAACAACTCTGAAGATTGTTTATGAACATTAAATCTCACCAGTAAACTTACTGACAGGGTTTGAAACACAGGGTTTGGATACTTGCACACACAGGGAACAGGCAGAACCAGAACACTTTAAGGGATAACCAGCAAATGCAGACATGAAAACTGGCAAGAGGTTCCTAGTTTCAATTATACCTCTTGCCCATCAGGGGACTTGAGAGGCTCTTCGCTGCTGCTAGGGCAGCAAGGCACAATAGAATCTACTTATGGAGTTGCCTCCCTGAGAGGAGGCTGCAGAGAGCTGGGCTTGGGCTCTTCTCCCTAGCAGCATCATAGAACAAGCCTGAATGGCCTGAACTGGCACATGGGGAGGTTTAGGTTGGATATTAGGAAAAAGGTGTTCACTGCAAGAGTAGTCAGGGACTGGCACAGGCTGCCCAGGGAGCTGGTGGAGTCCCCATCCCTGGAGGTGTCCAAACAACCTGTGGCCATGGCCCTTGGGGACAGGGTTTAGGGGTGGTATTGGGTTGACCATTGGGGTCAATGATCTCAGAGGTCTTTGCCAAGCAAACCAATTCTCTGGTCTCTCTCAGGTTATCCCCACCTGTCTTCCTCCCAGTGCAACTGGGAACTGACCTCTACAGCCTACACCCAACCAGCCATAAGAGTTCATAGAATTAGAGAATCCTAGGGTGGCTTAGGTTGGAAGGGAGCTCATTGTTGCCAAGGCTTTCACCCAGCAGCTCAGGAGCTGCTTTTATGTGCCTTATTTAGAGGGGAAATTGTATATTCCCATTTTTTAACCTGAAACTCTCTGTGCTGTTCCTCAAAAGTGTTTTTTTACCTGAAACTCTCTGTGCTGTTCCTCAAAAGTCATTTTACTACCAAATTCTCCTTCCAAGAGAACATGCTGGCTTTTAGAGAACACATTGCTAGGAAGGCAAATTGAAGCTGCATATTGAAATGGGAATTCATAACACAGGAGCCAGCTAGTAACAGGAAGGACATATCTCTATTTTCTCTCCTATTTATTGTGTGTTCCAGTGCCCAGCTTTCATTGCAAATCATTTATTCTCCACATACAGGCAGTACTGCTATCAGCCAGGCTTTAACAGGATGGATTTCATCAATCCACATAAGTTAGGGACATCTAAATATAAGAATTGCTGGCAAAATCTAGGCTGGAGTGGCTGGGGCATGTGCGGGAGCTGCTGGGGTCTTCTCCATTGCTTTTTCAAACTCAGCAATATTTGCCTTGCACACAAATGTTGAGCAGCTCTTTGTCTCAGGTGGGTGGTGGAACAGTGGCACAGGCTGCCCAGGGAGGTGTTGGAGATCTCATTCATGGGGGTATTCAAAGTCAGGCTCAACAAGGCTGTGAACAACCTGCTCCAGTGGAGGATGTCCCTGCTGAGTGCAGGGGGTTGGGCTGGATGAGCTCTGGAGGTCTCTTCCAACCCAAACCATTCTATGATTCTATATTCAAGATCAGGCTCAACAAAGCTGTGAGCAGCCTGCTCTAGTGGAGGATGTCCCTGCTGAGTGCTGGATGAGCTTTGGAGGTCACTTCCAACCCAACCCATTCTCTGGTTGTGTGTATTGTAGGAAGAGAGACTCACATTCTCCTGAAGGTGTAGCCAAAAAGTGGGTATTGGTCTATGATTTTCTAATTGTATGAAATAGAGAATTTGACCCAGGGCTAGAAAACCAAATTCTTGTCAGGTCTGTAAATTCAAAGCTGCAAATCATTAAGTTTTGACTCTTGGAGTGCATAGCTTTGCAAAGGTTCAGAGGTTGATAGCAGTTAATGCTTGGTGTCATCATCTGTCAGGTGAAGGAAAGCTGAAGAGGGACTTTCCATAAGGGTATGTGGTGACAGGACATGGGGCAATGGTTTTAAACTAAAGGGCAGGCTCAGATTGGAGATTAGGAAGAAGTTCTTTACTAGGAGGGGTGGTGAGACACTGGAGGGGGTTGCTCAGAGAAGCTGTGAACAGCTCATCCCTGGCAGACCAGGCTAGATGAGGCTCTGGTGGGAGATGTCTCTGCCCATGGCAAGGGGGGTGGAACTGGGTGAGCTTTAAGGTCCCTTCCAACTCAAGCCATTCCATGGTGACTGAGCTGTGCTAAGAGCACTGTCACAGGGCCGCAGGGTGTTAGGGGTTGGATGGGCCCTCCGGAGGTCTTTGGGTCCAACTCCCCTGCCACTACCAGCATGGGTTTGGTTCTAGGGTCTGATGCACACTGCCTTTCATAGCCTGCAACTGGCATTTTAAGCAGGGCACTGGAGGGTAGATGATCAGTTATGCCATGAAGCTCATTTATATAAGCTGCAGTGTCAAGGTTAATTAAGGGCTACAGTGACAAAGCTGATGGCTCGCAATACCTCTCAGGTGATGAGTGACTGGCACCCATAAAAACAATATCCAGGGTTAATTAGCAAGGTTATGAGCCTTAAACCTGAGCTGCAAGGTCTCAGGCAGTATGTTCCAACAGGTAAATGTTGTGTAAGAATCAAATACAAATCCAAACTCAATCCACTGCCTAAAATCCAGACCCACAGCCTGGGGTTTTTTTCTGGATGGAGAGCAAGAAACTCTAAGCAGCAGTAAGGAGCCTTTGGATCCTCCCATTGCCTGCCTTCAGCTCTGTGGGATTTTATGCTCAGGAAGTCTGATCCCCACAGTGGCTTTGTGATGATCCTTGGTCCAAGTAAACGTGTGGAGAGTTGTCTGGTGGCAGGATTTGCTTTGTGCTCTCTGTCCCTGCTGGGCACGCTCAGCGTTCGGGCAAAGAGCCCAAACCTCTTCTGCCTCATCCCCGTCACCACCTCACTTCCTTTCTCCCTCTTTGTGGCCACCACCAAGGGGGAGTTGGTGCTGAGGGTAATGGTAAAATGGTCAAGATGATAGAATGTGACAAGTCTTTGAACTGCCAAGAGGAATGGGTCTCCCCAAATGTTCAGCACGAGCCTCTCTTTGCTCCCCGCAGGGCATCTGCACCACAACCACCGCCTTTTTGCACTTCTTCTTCTTAGCTTCGTTCTGTTGGGTTCTGACTGAGGCCTGGCAGTCATACATGGCTGTAACTGGGAAAATTAGGACACGCCTCATAAGGAAACGTTTCCTGTGCCTTGGATGGGGTAAGTCCATAAAATTCATTTCCTGGGGGTGGCTGGAATGAAATGTTGCCTGCAGCGTCAGCGTCGAGAGTATCATCGTTGGCTTCAGGAAACCTGAAGGAGAGGAGACAACACATTCAGAAAGAACAAAAATCTAGGTTGGGAGCCTGTTCACTTCATGTCAAGCTGTGCTGCTCTGTCTTTTAGCGTTCTCTTCTAAATGTGTTTTAGCAGAAGTGGAGAAGTTCTTCAGCAAAGTAATGTAATACCAAAAAAACAAACCAAAAAAGGGCAAAGCTCTGCACCTGGGTCCAGAAGGCTCCCAGGGAACCTTATTGTGGCCTTGCAGCATCTGAAGGGGGCTACAAGAAAGCTGGGGAGGGACTTTTTAGGCTGTCACGGAGTGATAGGACTGGGGGGGATGGAACCAAGCTGGAAATGGAGAGAGTCAGCCTGGATGTTAGGAAGAAGTTGTTCAGCATGAGGGTGGTGAGAGCCTGGCAGGGGTTGCCCAGGGCTGGTGGAAGCCTCATCCCCGGAGGTGTTTAAGGCCAGGCTGGCTGAGGCTGTGGGCAGCCTGAGCTAGTGTGAGGTGTCCCTGGGCATGGCAGGGGGGTTGGAACTGGCTGATCCTTGTGGTCCCTTCCAACCCTGCCTGATTCTGTGATTCCATGATTCTATAAAAAAATCCAAAATAGAACAAGAAAAAAAAAATCTCCAAAACCTTCACTGAATATTCATGAAGCTGTTTCCTAGTTCACTTTAAGACCTGTCAAATGTAGCAGGAATTCAGCTACATCAGTGTGGTACATTGTGGGCAGAGAGGAGTGTCCTCCTCCTCCTCCTCCTCCCCACCAGTGCTTCAGAAAAACAACCCCTGCAGCAGCACCCAAAATGATTCATTCCATGTGAAATTGGCCACTTGTGCATTAACCTTCCCTGCTGTTTTGGGGTTTTTTTTTTATTTTTCTCCTGTGTCCAATATTTTTGCTCAGCATCTAATGGTTATTCCTGTTTTGGTGTTTTGGGTTTGTGTTTTGTTGCAGGTTTACCAGCATTAGTGGTCGCCATATCAATAGGCTTTACCAAGACAAAAGGCTATGGAACAGCTCATTAGTAAGTCAATCTGAAATGATACATTGGGGGGTGTGGGGTTAATTAACAACACTCACACTCAGCAGCAGTTGGGCAGCATAGTCATTTGTGGCTCAAGTTGAGCCAGGGAACATTTAGGTTGGGTATTAAGAATGTTTTCTTTGCTGCAAGAGTGGTCTGGGACTGGCACAGGCTGCCCAGGGAGCTGGTGGAGGCCCCAGCCCTGGAGGTGTTGAAGAAACCTGTGGCCATGGCTCTTCGGCACATGGTTGAATAGCCATGGTGGG